>JAPFFA010000025.1:58689555-58699777 GCA_026153275.1 Sciades herzbergii
AGATTAGGGATAAAATTGGCTCATGTCTTGGGTCATTCAGATTCTGTGAAGCTGCTTTAGGACAATGTCTATTGTTAAAAGCATTATACAAACAGACTTGACTTGACAAGAAAGTGATTGAGAGTCCGAAGCATAGTACACTTGTTTAGCTTATTTATTAAGCTTTAAATGGTATATAGCATCATGGGTATCTTGAAATCCAACCTCAAGCTTTTTTTTGTTTGTTTGTTTTTTTTTTGAATAGGCATTGGTGAAAATAGGGGAATTTTGGGCAGGTACCAGAAGGTTAACTTGTCCACTTTTGGGCTACTACAGGGCTAATGATAGCAGCCAAGATGCTTGCAGGTAGGGCAATTTAACTGACAGACTCCCAAATAAAGGGTCTTGTAATTGGACAAGGTGGAGAGATAAATGTATTGGATTTAAGAGAGAGGAAGGAAAATGTGTTCGGAACAAACGAGAAAGATGTAGATATAGAGGGATGAAAGGTGAGCTTACCAAGCTTCTTGCAATACTATTATAATTTCATCTCACATTAAGAGTATAAAAGTATTTGTGGCACCCCGGGCTCTGAAATGGGAGACGAAAACTGTGAACCAACATCATCCAAGTTGCATTAGCATTCAGGCATACTAGCCAAGGCAACGGCATGCATGTTGTGCAGGTGTGGCTTTCACGTGAACACTGGATGGGGCCTGCATTTGTTTGGGTTTTGAGTTTCAAAACAGGTCACTTTGGGTAACTTTAAAAAAAAAAAAAGATGCCGAATATGCTATCAAAGGAAAGTGAAAGCAGATAAAGGATAGAGATGTGAACAGAGGGCTGTAGAGAGAGTAAAACAGAGTGAGAGAGCAGTCTGTAGGATGGGTGCTAATGGAAACCTGTCAGATTTGATTTATGATGTGGTCCTTCTGTCACTAACTTGGCAGAAGTACCATAAGGGAAGGAACTAACAGCTGACTGCACTGTGATTGCCTTTCTTTCCATGAGAACGACAGCTCCGACTTCCTTCTCTCTATCTCTGCTTACACTGTTAATTAAATCAACATTTTCTCTTGCTGTATGATTCTCTCGTTCCATCTTGGACAAGATGAAGAGCTTGACAAAGGTTCCAAGACTCCGTTTTTTTCTTCATCGCTCTCAGTTCAAACCTGTCGATTCGACTTGCAACGTCATGTGGCAACTAAAGATTGCTGTCCCAGGATGCTCACTGAAGCCAATAAGAAGCATCTGTCTCTTCCATTCCTGTGAGACACAACCCCTCTTCCTCTGCCAGCGAGGCTCAAACAGCACAGTTGTGATGCTTTCTTTTATCCTATAGGGCTGACTTTTTTTATTTTAATACCTATGACAAGTTGACAGGCTTAATGTTAGGACTCAGTCACATGAAAACACAGGGCTTGGCTCGCATCCTCCAAGTGCACTCATCAACACACATATCTCTGAATGACTCATTTATCCAAGCTGAATTCCAGCAACATGGTCAAATGAAGTGAGACATTATCAACCACTAATACACTGAGTTTTCTCATCACTTGCTATTTTAGTAACTGGACTACACCATTTGCTATACTATCTCGCCAAAAGCTTTTGGCAAATCTAGCCTCCATGGGCCATCCAACAGTTCCAGCACCAGTAAGTGTGAGATAGGTGAAAGACCTGAACATGTTTGAAACAGCCTATATATGTGGCAGCCTGGGAAATCAATTTTCTACTGTATATATAGTTCTTCAGTTTGAACTGAAATCTGTTTCTCTTTTGCATGTATCTCAAAAGTAAAGTTTAGTATTTGAAAATCTGGTCACTTCCTAGAAGTGAAAAGGGGGATGATTACATTTTCAATTCTTTCCAGTTTGTGTGACCTATAGCTCCCTACCCCAGTTGTTACACTGGCTCCACATCAACTTAAGCCAAGATAGTTCAAGATGAATATTTCAGTTATTCCATGAAATTGAGTCATACTTGAGCTAATCGCCAACGAGATGCATAGTGCCGAGTCGGCTATCACCCATGTACAACGAGATTGGGTGGAATAACTGTTTTATTCTATCCACATTCACTGGATTGTGAGAAACAGAGCATTTTAATATTTTTGCAAATTCAATAAATAAAAATTTTATACAAAACGTCCGACAAAATCATTTCCACTTAGAATGTAAACAAACCGGCGAAATGACAGGAGCAATTTGTGAAAAATGCTACAATAATAATTTTGAAAAATAAAACAAAGATACGTTCTTACCATCGAATACTTTCATTCCATTTTTTATTACTTTTATTTTGTATTTTTCAGGGTTTTGTTTTCGAGTACAGTTTTTATTTCATCCTCGGTTGGTTCAGCAACATGCTCTGCCATTTTGTTTTTCTCTACTCACGGTATATTAGCTAATAGCCTAGTAGTAGAGTAGCCAATCACAGCACACAATTGCTCATAAACAGTGAATGTGGATAGAATAAAGATCATTATACACTCACCGGCCACTTTAACAGGAACTTGTTCTTGATTCTAAGATTCCTGTTCTTGGCTTGTAGGAGTGGAACACAATGCGGTCTTCTACTTTTGCATGCTGAGATGCTTTTCTGCTCACCACGGCTGTAAAGAGTGATTACATGAGCTACTATATCCTTCCTAGCAGCTCGAACCAATCTGGCCATTTTCCTCTGACCTCTCTTATCAACAACACGTTTCCACACACAAAACTTCCACTCATTCAATGTATTTTGTTTTTCACACCATTCTGTGTAAATTCTAGAGACTGTTGTTTGTGTGTGAAAACCCCAGGAGATCAGCAGTTTCTGTACTACCCAAACCAGTCCATCTGGCTTAAACCAACACCCATGCCACAGTGAAAGTCAAAAAAAGTGATCACAATTTTTCCCATTCTGATGTTCGGAGTGAACATTAACTGAAGCTCTTGATTTGTATCTACATGATTTTATGTATTGTGCTGCTGTCAAGGGATTGGCTGATTAGAGAACTGCATAAAACAGCAGGTGTATAGGTGATCCTAATAAAGTGGCCGGCGAGTGTGTATTGTTTTTGAGAAATTTGTGCTTTCTTAAAACTGAGGTGTCTAAATATGTCATAGGCAAACAGCAACTTCAGACAGGTTTTCCCAGACCATCACAAGTATTAAGTCTTGAGCAATGTGTGTTGGGGATATGGGTCTGATGGTGTTTGCCACAGCAACAGTTCACCTTCAGATCTCAGTGCATCACCCCAGGCATCTCCCATCTAAAATAACAGATGAGAAAAATGCCACTGCAGAACACTACTTTGTAGTTTGGTACCAGTCCATAGGATTCATACTATTGTCTGAAGTCTGTTACATTGCAATAAAGATGAAGAGTTCAGAGAAAAAAGCAAACAACTCTTTTTCTTGCTTTCTCTGTGTGTGTGTGTGTGTGTGTGTGTGTGTGTGTGTGTGTGTGTGTGTGTATATAAAGTCTGATTTCCATGATAGAACTGATAGCCATTTTATATCAGCGCAATCTGAACTGATGTGCAATAAGTAATTAATTGTCATGATCTGAACATCCATGCATTATCTGTAGCTGCTTATCCTGTCCAACAAGGTCGCAGGCAAGCTGGAGCCTATTCCAGCTGACTATAGGCGAGAGGCAGGGTACACCGTGGACAAGTCACCAGGTCATCGCAGAGCTGACACATAGACACAGACAACCATTCATGCTCACACTCACACCTACAGTCAATTTAGAGCCACCAATTAGCCTAACCTGCATGCTTTTGGACTGTGGGGGAAACCAGAGCATTCGGAGGAAACCCATGTGGACACGGGGAAAGCATGCAAACTCCACACAGAAAGGCCCTCGTCGGCCGCTGGGCTTGAACACAGGACTTTCTTGCTGTGAGGCAATAGTGCTAACCACTACACCACCGTGCCGCCCCCTATGATCTGAACAATCACACTTTATTTAAAAAAATAATAAAATAAAAAGAGATTTTTGATCGCCATTGGTGGCAATATTTTTTTTTCAAAAAACAAACAAATCCGACTTTAGCATATAACTTCAAAAATGCATTGTCAAAATCAAGTTTATTTGTATCACGCTTTTAACAACAGATATTGTCACAAAGCAGCTTTACAGATGTCAGACTGTAGGCACTTACGGATGTATGTGCAGAAGACAAGAAACAAACTGTAAATGAAGCCAAAACAAGAGACAGAAATTGTGGTCAGAGAATAGCGAGGGTCGGGCAATTGGCGAACAACTTGGTAGAGACGAGACAAAGGGCGAAAACGAGAAAGGGCAAGAAAAGAGTCAGAGAACGATAGGCAGTCAGAGAAGGTATGTACTGAAATGAGCAGAACGATACTCCGCACTGAAGTGGCATGTGTGAGAGGCTTAAATGGGGAGAGCAGTGATTAGGGAAATGAGTGTCAGTTGAGTTCAATAATCTGGAGACAGAGGGTGCTGTGAGATTTGGGAGTTGTAGGTTGAGGTTTCCATGTTTGTAGTCAGGGTGTTCTAAGCAAATTTACAGACAGAAACACCCCCCACCCACCCACCCCAAGGAGCTCCTTCTGGGAGCTACATTCTTTTTGGGACGACTCCTGCCTCTGGGTGCTGGTTTATCAGGGTGTTGAGTGTGGAATTCTTGCATGAGCAGCGGGTCTAGGATGTCTTTGGCAGCGACCCAGCTCTGTTCTTCAGGGCCGTAACCCTCCCAGTCTACCAGGTACTCAATTTGTCCGCCTCTTCGTCTGGAGTTGAAGATCTTATTTACCTAATAGACGGGTTCTCCCTCAGTGGTGAGAGCTGGGTGCTCCTGAACTGGTGTGTTCTCAGCAAGGGGCCCTGGGACAGCAGGTTTTAGACTGGAGACCTGAAATGTGGGTGCTAACCTGCTGTGAGTGGGGAGTTCCAAATGGTAAGAGACCTCATTAATCTGACCAAGGACCTTGGATGGTCCAATGTATCGTGGCTGGAGCTTTCTACAAGTGTTGGGTTCCCTTAGGTTCCTTGTTGCCACCCATACTCTGTCACCTGGCAAAAAGTCTGGATTGTTTGCCCAATGTTTATCTGCATATGCCTTATATTGGGCATTGACTATTTCAAGACATTGGTGGACCTCTTCCCATATTGTCTGGCTGTGTGAAAGCCAATCCTCTACTGACTGTACTTGGTTGGGCATGTCATCCCAGGGGAACAGAGGTGGCTGGTAGCTGAGTATGCACTGGAATGGTGTCAACTGCTTTGCGGAGTGTTTAAGGGAATTCTGTGCATACTCGGCCCATGAGAGGAATCATGCCCAGTCCCCCTGGTTACGCATGCAAAAAATTCTTAAGAAGCAGCTAATTTCTTGATTGGCTTTTTTCACTTGGCCATTCAATTGAGGGTGATATCCAGACATGAGACTCACAGATACCCCCAGTCTCTCCATGAAACATGTCCAGAAGTGTGAGATGAACTGAGGGCCCCAATCGCTGACAATGCCTTCAGGCAGGCCATAGTATCTGAAGACATGCTGAAATAGTAGCTCTGTGGTTTGACAAGCTGTGGGGATGCCAGGTAACAGGATGAGTCCTAGAGCTTTTGAGAAGTAGTCGATGATCACCATTATGATGGTGCTACCCTGGGGGGAGAGGTTGTGATGAAGTCGATGGCTATATGGGACCAGGGTCTCTGAGGTACAGGGAGTGGACAGAGTTTGCCTGTTGGTAGAGTTCTGGGAACTTTGGCTTGGGCACACATGGAGCATGAAGCGATGAAGTGGTTGATATCAGTGTTCATGCTCTCCCACCAATACTTGTTCTTTAACAACTGGTGGATGCATTGGCTGCCAGGGTGTCCAGTGGCAGGAGATGCATGAGCCCAGGTGATGAGTTTATCTCTGAGCCACTTTGCTACATACAATAGTCCCAGTGGGAGGCTGTGGGGTGGGGTCAGATGTTGTGAGTTCCTTATCTCCCTATCTAGGTCCCAGGTGATGGACTGTACAAAGCACTGCTGAGGAAGAATAGAGTGCGTGACTGTATCCTGATGAGGCATTGCAAAGACTCGAGATAGTGCATCAGCCTTAGTATTCTTGGAGCCTGGGTGGAAAGATATGGTGAAATCAAAATGCATGAAAAAAAGGGCCCACCTGGCCTAGCGTGGGTTTAATCTCTTTGCTTTTCTGAGGTATTCCAGGTTTTTATGGTCCATGAGAACCACCTGTATGCCACTGCCTTGCTCAAGAATAATAAATGGATAAAGTAAATGGATGAGTAGCTCCCTCTAACCAGTGTCACCATTCTTCAAGGGCTAATTCTATGGCAAGCAACTCTCTGTTCCCCACATCATAGTTCCTTTCAGCAGATGAGAGTTTCCTGGAAAAGAAGGCTACTGGGTGAGTTCTCAATTTCTCCCCAAGACGTTGAGACAGGATGGTACCTACCCCAGTATCTGATGCATCAACCTCAAGGATGAAAGGTTTCAATGGGTCGGGGTGCTGTAATATCAGAGCAGAGGTGAAAGCTTGCTTCAAACATTCAAAGGCCTCTTCTGCTGCGGGGTTCCACTGGAGACGCTTGGGACCCTTCTTGAGCAAGGCAGTTAAGGGAGCGGTGACCATGCTGAAGCCCCTAATAAAGAAGTTGGCGATAGAAGTTGGCGAAGCTCAGGAAACATTGAAGGTCTTTGATGGACTTGGGAGTGGGCCAGGATGTAATCGCTGAAACTTTGGATGAGTCCATGCTAACCCCTTCAGCACTGATGACATAGCCTAAGACAGAGATACATCTCTGATGGAATTCACATTTCTCCGCTTTGACATACAGGTGGTTCTTGAGCAGGCGAGTGAGAACAGCTCAACTGTGATCCATGTGGGTTGCTTCATCTGGAGAGTAGATGAGGATGTCATCAATATATGCGATGGCGTATTTGCCTAGCATGTCCTGTAGCACATCATTTATTAGACACTGGAACACGCTAGGCACTGAAGAAAGGCCATATGGCATTACCCGGTATTCAAAGTGACCGGCAGTAGTGCTGAAGGCAGTCTTCCACTCACTGCCTCTTTTGATTCTTATGAGGCTATAAGTGCTGCGTAAGTTGAGCTTGGAAAAGATTTTTGCAGACCTGAGTTGTTCCAAAGCTGCCAGAACCAGTGGAAGAGGATATGGATACTTTACTGAGACTTGATTAAGACCTCTATAGTCAATGCAGGGCCGGAGACTGCCACCCCGTTTCTCCACAAAGAAGAATTCCGCCGAGGCTGGAGATCTGGAAGGTCAGATGTAGCTTTGTTTGAGAGCATCCTGAATATATTCCTCCTTAGCTGCGTGCTCCTTCTGGGAAAGTGGGTAAATGCAGCCTCGTGGTGGTGACATATCTGGCAGCAAGTCGATCACGCAGTCATATGGACAATAAGGTGGTAACCCACAGGTTTTTCCTTTGCTAAACACTTCCTTGATGTCCAGGTATCACTCAGACATTGTCAAGGGAATTGGGTTAAGGGCTTTCCACCGAGGTTGATGAAATGTTGACTCATGGTCGATCTATGCAACTTAGGAAGCTGGCTGGTGACCACTCGAGTATTTCTTTATTTTGCCAGGAAATCAAGGGGTCATGAAGTTGTAGCCAAGGGTAACTGAGGATCATGTCATGGTTCCCTGTAGTGGTGACGTAGGGAGAGATGAGTTCTGAATGCCATGCCCCCACCTGGATGTGAAGGGGAGTGGTGCGCCTAGTGATGAAACCCTCTCCTACGGGTCCTCCATCAGTAGCTTGGATGCTGAGTGCGCTTTGGAGAAGAGTGGTTGTCAGGTTAAACCGCTGAGTTATTGAGTCGCTGACAAAGTTCCCTTCTGCTTCTGAGTAAAAAAAAAGCCAAAAGTACATGTGTGTGGTGTCTGCCAAATTTAACAGTACAGGAACCTTAAACAATTTGGAATTAAAAGTTTGTGTTGGACTCACAGTTTGTGCTGGGGCTGCTGTACGGGATGGACAGATGGTACACTGCCTGAGCTGGTGTTTGGCACTCCCGCAGTAAAAGCATAAGCCCTCCCTTTTCCTCCTGAAACTTTCAGACCGTGACAGTCGAGCACGTGACATGTCCATGGGTGAACTGCTGTCGAATGACTGAACTGGTTGAACACTTTCCTGAATGGAGGGGTGGTGTGTCAGTAGATGATCCAGGTGAACGACTAGGTCAATGAGTGAGTCCAGCGTGCATTGTTCATCTTTGCAGGCAAGCTTGCTGAGGATTTCTGGACGCAGGCCTTGACAAAATACAGCCTTCAGAGCTGGATCATTCCAACCACTGGCTGCTGCCAGTGTCCTGAAGTCCAGGGCGTATTTAGCCACGCTCCAGGAACCTTGAGAAATATTGAGAAGGCTTTCTCCTACCTCAATTCCCTCGGGTTCATGGTTGAAGACCCTCTTAAATTGGGCAAGAAACTGCTCATAAGACTTCGTCTGCGCCTCTCCTTGGTTTCAAACAGCACTGGCCCATTGGAGTGCTTGGCCCATGAGAAAAGAAAAGAACTTCACAATTTTATGTTCATCACACAGGTGAGGCAAAGTAGCAAAATACATGGAGCACTGTAGCAGGAAACCCTTACATGCATTTGTGTCCCCAGTGAATCTTTCTGGAGCTGGAAGTTGCAGCATGAGGCTCGGAGGAGCTTCGGGATGCGCTAGGAGGGCCTGCAGCATCACAAAAGCTAGTTTTGCCATCTGTGTGTTGAGGTCTGCTAGCATCTGCTGATGTTCTCCTAGAAGGCATCCCTGAGCATTAGGCGCAGTCTTTTTCACTTCCCCCACTACATCTGTGGTGGCGAAGTATCCTGTCAGAGAGCAGGCACTTATGGATGTATGTGCAGAAGAAGACGAGAAACAGATTGCAAATGAAGCCAAAATGAGAGACAAAAATTGTGGTTGGAGACTAGTGAGGGTTGGGCGATTGGCGAACGACTTAGTAGAGATGAGACAAAGGGCAAAAATGAGAAAGGGCAAGAAAAGAGTCAGAGAACGATAGGGAGTCAGAGAAGCAAGGCTTGGTATGTACTGAAAAGCGCAGAACGATACTTCGCACTGAAGTGGCATGTGTGAAAGGCTTAAATGGGGAGAGTGGTAATTAGGGAAATGAGTGTCAGTTAAGTTCAGTAATCTGGAGGCAGAGGGTGCTGTGAGACTTGGGAGTTGTAGTTTGAGGTGTCCATGTTTGTAGTCATGGCGTTCTCAGCCGATTTACTGACAACAGAAAATTAAAGGCTTGAAACATTAGCTAATTTTATCCCTAATTTATCCTCGATGAGCAAGCCTGAGGCAACAGTGGCAAGGAAAAACTCCCTCAGACAACACGAGGAAGAAACCTTGAGAGGAACCAGAGACTCAAAAGGGAACCCATCCTCATTTGGGTGATAACAGATAGCATGATTAGAAATAACTTGCTTCTGTAACTGTGTCCAATATCATCACAAAGTATAACTGTGTAACCAGGAAATGTTTTAACATGAAGTCTGTTTTGTTGAAGTTATAAACTGTTCATTGATGGAAACGTGAGTGCAAAACTGTTCATGTCAACTGTAGTCCTCAGCCATAGATGCATTACTGTAAGTGTCCAGAGCCATGTTCCAAGTGTGACTTTAGACTGTCCATATGGGGCCGTCCTCCACAGGAGCGATGTGATGAGACTCCAGCCAGAAATAGGGCATCAGGATGGATCAGGAAGGTCTGAGGAGCAGAAGAGGTCAGCACCACTGGTGTCTCAGGATTAACATGTAACTCAACAGAGAGAGACAGACAGAGGGAAGAGACAGGGCAGGGAGAGAAAACAAAGGTTGTTAGGTATGCCCAATGTCACATAAAGAGTAAGAACAGTGTAAATTTTGCCCTGAGTGCAAGCAGGGACTCCGGCAAGACTAACTTTGACAGCATAACTAAAAGGAAGAGCCAGAAGGTAACACAGACATGAGGGTGCCCTGGGGCATAAAACAACCAGCTATTACACTATTAACAAACCCGAGCAAACGAGTGAGAGTGGGGGGATGACAGCATCCATACATCCCAGTTTACCAGAACACTCTATGCCTGAGGACCCTCCAGATCTACTCCTTTACCTAATAAAAACTATTAACAAAATGCTTGACTGAAAAGATACACTATATTACCAAAAGTATTTGCTCACCCATCCTAATTATCGGAATCAGGTGTTCCAATCACTTCCATGGCCACAGGTGTATAAAATCAAGCACCTAGGCATGCAGACTGT
>JAPFFA010000025.1:59111671-59123573 GCA_026153275.1 Sciades herzbergii
ATTTTTGTCTCATTTGTTTAATTGGGTTCTCTTGATCTACTTTTAGGACTTGTGTGAAAATCTGATGATGTTTTAGGTCATATTTATGCAGAAATTTAGAAAATTCTAAAGGGTTCACAAACTTTGAAGCACCACTGTAGTCTGTTGGGGAGAAAGAAATAGGAAATGTTCAAGTCCTGGTGGTATTATTATTATTATTATTATTATTATTATTATTATTATTATTAATTTTTATCAAAAGATTTCCTGTAAATCATTTCTAAAACGATGTTTTGTTCAATGTTCCTCTGCAGCACCTTCCCACAGTGCTGTTTCACTTGACCTTTACTATGGGTTGACCCATAGATCAAAATAGCTTTTGCAAGATGATAGCCAAGGTTGTGCAAATTGGACTTTTACTTTTATGCACTGCCTGACATAAGTATTCACCTCCTTTGAACCTTTCCACACTTTGTTGAGTTACATCCTGGAATGGAAATGGACAGGGTCCACTTTTTTTTTTCTCATTCCTGACGACCAAGAAGCTATCAAAACAAATCCAGGATGAAGTTTTAGAAAAGCGTGAATTGGGGTTTGGTTATAAAAGAAATATGTCAAAGTCTGAACATTATTCACACTACCATTAAATGTATTATTATTATTATTATTATTATTATTATTATTATTATTATTATTATTATATTTTTATTTTTTTTTATGGAAATCCAAAAGCACAACAGCAATTCTGCCTACAGCAGGCTGTCCACCAATTGTCAGAAACACAACCAAGGATACCTTTCAATGTGATACTCCCACCACCATGTTTCACTGTAAGGTGATTGTGTTCTCAGTGTGATAAGCATTGTTGCAAGACACTATGTGAATAAAGCCCAGCGCACATCGGCGATTTTCCATCACTTGGTCATGCAACATTTTGAGTGAAAAATTGCTTCGTGTGTGGATATTTGTGACAGCGATTTTTTTTTGTTGCTTGTGACAGATCACAGGTGTCAAACATGCTTGATGTTCTGTGACAAAAAAAAAAAAAATCACCAGCCACTGACTTGTGGCAGAGATATCGCCGTGTGTGCATGTCTTTGCGATAATGACGCGATCACCTCCAAAGGCTAAGTCAATCCCTACCTGTGAAGTAGGCATGTGATTTCCACATGACTTGCATCCCCCTCCCCAAATCGCCCACTGGTCGCAGATAACGTGCACATGCAGCTACCCGAGAGGGGAAACTTGCGTCCAAAAATCGCAATACGTTTGCGACGAGAAATCACCCATGTGCGCCAGGCTTAAGGAATATTTGCTGTGCACCCACATGAGTGCAAGCTGTTTTTAGTGGAGTTGCTATGTAAACACCTGAGTTTTCAAAGTAATTTTTGAATTTTCTTTCTTTCTTTCTTTCTTTCTTTTTTGTGCTACCAGTGGTTGCGCAAATTGTTACTCTCACTCAGGATCTTTCTACTTTCTTCTTCTCTTCTGCTTCTTCTTATTATTATTATCCTAATTTTTTTTTTAGGACACTATTTCTCCCTCAATTTTCAACCAATCGTCACCAAATTTCACATGAAGAATACCCCTGAGCTGAATTACATTGCTATGACTTTTGGTGCTGATCTGGATCACTGAACTGGAATGATCCATGAAAAACAGGCTTTTCGCCTCACTAAGTGTCATTCTCTATCTCTTACCATTCCAGATCTCTAGGGTACAGTGACCAGATGTTCCGGTTTGTAAGCGCTAGTGCAAATCACTCTGACTTTACTCACAGTCTCTATCTAGTTTTATGTTTGCTTTGGCTTCATGGCAGCAGAAAAACCATATTGATGCAGCTTTTCAAAGTACATGGAATCAGAAACACATACCCACCCTCTTGAATCGGCCGTGTAAAATCCATGTGCGAAGGACATTTTTATCCCAAGTGGTCCTACTCCCTCTTGTGCTGCGTAATATTCCTCGTGCTACAAGTTCAAGTCTGTGAAAGTTAAATAATGTGATAATTTCACTGCTATTTGGCTCTAAATCCAACCTTTGAAGTAGTATTAGCATTGTGCATCTCGGCTGTATTTATAGGCATAAAAACAAGTCTCTTTTGCTTTTATTGCCTATATTTCATAAAACCCATAGGGAAATATTTAATTTTCCCAGATAATGCCTAGATTACAGGAAGTTTCATCATATTCTTATCAGCTGGTGTTTTCTTTCCTGTACCGTTTGAAATATCCAACGGACTATAAGCAGTGGAATAATTAATTATTTAGTTTGTGATTAAGAACAGTAGTTTACACCAACACTGCATCTCTCTCTCTCTCTCTCTCTCTCTCTCTCTCTCTCTCTTCTGCAGATGTCTCCAGATGTGTCATCAGTGCCCTCTCTCGGAGTAACTGAATAAAGATGAGCCAGTAAGAAAATCATGAGCCAAGATGGTTAAGAGAAGCAGATAATTGCTTTTGCATCCTTCAGCTATAGTTATTCAAAAAGAAATATGGTATAAAAAAAGTATTACTTCTAATTACTTGCTATTTATACGCATTTAGTGACAATTATATTCACTATTAATTGTATGCCACTTTCAACACTTTCAGACATTAACAGCTCTCAATCGAGATCTCTAATGAGTAAGCAAGAGACAACATTGGCGAAAGGGAAAAAAAAAAAAACTCTGAAATGACATGAAGGGGAAAAAAAATCTTCAAAAGCAGCCAGACTCCAAAGGGAGCCCATCCTCTTCTGGGTGACACCGGATAGTGGGATTTAGATCATTACAGCTTACAGTGAAAGGGCAAAAAGTGTGCAATGCACTGAAATTATACAGGATGTTGTGTGTAAGCATAGCAGGAACAGGACGTACATTATCACGTTGCAGAATATTCATGTCGCACAGCTGACGAAAAGACATAATTATCCGCCTTATTCTTTTTTCTCTACAGTCACAGGAAAAGGAAAGTCAGAAGTTAAATTCTACCTTGTATTTCGACTTTTCAAATCTCTTCCCATGAGTGAACGGACATTCTGTAAGAGTGGATTTGAATATCATGAGCCTTTTTTACATAATACATAAAAGCTCAAGTAGCTCTATGAAATTTTCAGGAGATGATCGGGTGTCTATCACATGTTCATCACCGTAGGATTTAAACTGCAGCCCAGCGGCATCACACTCCATCTTTCTAACAGTGCTATTTGGAATGGTTTACTTCCACCTTCCAACCATCACTCTTTTCTCCTCACATTTCTTTGCTTGAATACACTGTTAAACCTCTGGCACAAGCCAAACGAGCACTAAATAGGTTTTTGCTCAGAGTCTCTCTCTCTCTCACTCTCTCTTTATATAACCGTCTTTTGCTCTTCCTCTTTTTACCTCTTTCTCGCTCTCTTCCTCACACCTTTCTTCATCTCTAGACATGCTCTGCTCTTGAAAGGTTTCTGCTCAGAGTGTGTCAGAGCAGATGGCAGTCTTTCATAACATTGTCTCTTAGCCTGGCACTGTGCTTTGACAAAACAGTCTAAAAACATCAACCTGATCATTCACATCACATAGAACACTCAACTCCTCTGCTCTGTCATTAAAGATCTGTGGTTGAAATTGGAGTCTATAACTGTCTGCATTAAAAGATTTTTTTTCTTCCCTTCTTTCTTCTTCTTCTTCATATGTGTATCTGTTGGGCGGTACAGTGGTGTAGTGGTTAGCACTGTTGCCTCATGGCAAGAAGGTTCTGGGTTCGAGCCCTGTGATTAATGGGGGCCTTTCTGTGTGGAGTTTGTATGTTCTCCCCATGTTTGCTCACAGTCCAAAGACATGTAGGTTAGGCTAACTGGTAGCTCTAAATTGTCCGTGTGTGTGAAAGGTTGAGAGGAGAAAACCTCTATAATAATCCAGTAGAAGGTAACAGGAAACCACTACTGTAATGATCCTTAGAGACTTTGATGGCTGAAGCTGTCAGAGCAGCCATGCCACTGTAGCGATATGCCAAAATGGATGGATGTGTATCTGTTATAGGTCAGGTGGATTTTTTCAACCTCGGTTAGAATTTTTAATCCAGTTCATAATTTGCTACTTGTATTAGGGAGAATTATAATATCTAAGGTTAGGTTTAGGGCTAGGATTTGGGAAGGCTTTGTATTTTATAAGAAAACATAAAATACCTTGGGGTTAGGGTTTGGGAAGACTTTGTATTTTAAACTACTTGATGATGTAATAAGACTGGACTCATTAATAATTTCAAAATATATATCACTCCTTCCATCCCAACAGACCTCCCCTTTCTTTGCTCTCAGAGAGCTATACGGACAGACTCATTGCCATTAACCTTTTACCAATGTGCTATTGGCATGAGTTTTTGGACATGGTATTCTTTTTTTGTTTTTTTTAAGGTCATAAATGACATTGTAACAATCTCATCTGATGGTTTACCCAGCCGTTAAACCATAAACCATAAATCCACATTTAAACCATAAATCCACATTTCAGTGCCTGGATTCCAGTTGTTTATGAGAATTGTAGCGATAAATTTGCTTTAATTTTCTCTAGATATCAGCATTCTGTAAAAAGATAGGTATGATTTCTTGTCAAATCTGTTTATACAGTCAATCACATAACAACTTTTTCCCTTTTTAGATGTTTTGTATATGTGTGTGTGTATTTTTGCATAGCATTCAAGCTGAACACTAACGCTGCCACCCAGGAACTTAGTCTTTTTGCCACTCAGTGGGTGTAACCACAGTGACTTCTACCTACTCTGAAGTCATGTGCATACACTCAATTGTTTACGTTTCTCGTCCATAAATAAGCTGCGTCTAAATAACAGTCAAGACAAACAGAAAAGCTGAAATTGTTGTTAGCCAGGTCTTTCATTCAAACTTCTTATTTGTTTCATTGTGTAATTTAGGCTTAGGCTGTTTACTTCTAGTTTCTTCTCCAAAGCATTTTGAAAATATGAAGATTGGGAAAGTAATCCATTTAATTCACATTGTGCTTCATGTCTTAACATGTGTGTTATGGATGTGTCAGCACAGCAGGCGTAAACAAATTAGCTCCAATGCTCCTTAAATCAAGGGGCATTTCATAAAATTAAATATACCAATATCATTTTTCAAACTGAATACAAACTAAATATATATATATTTTTTTTTAAATCACATTTATATAGTATTTCCTATTCTAAGATAGCAATAAGCCAAATCAAAGTTTATTAAACCAATTTCTAGGCATTTCTACTAATTTTAAGCTTAATATATTGTTCTGTTGTTCTACTGGCAAATAATTGTCTCAATTTTAAGCATTAAGAAATTTTAAAGCTTGAACTTAGTCGAACAAATGACTTGAAATAGATTTAATAATCTATAAGATACAAGTTGAGTATATTCAATATATTTTCACTTGCATTTTTTTTTTGCAGCACTTGCCAATACCTACAGTATATACACTGATTCTGATACTGTAATGAGTAACGTACTTAGTATTACTCCTTGTGCAGATGTTATTGAAGGTTGTATTTAGTATTAAAAATATTACTCTTTATACTTGTCTTTTAAAGTTTCATTCATTCATTCATTCATTCATTCATTCATCATCAACAGAACCTGCGGGTCCAATTACAGCGTATAACAATTAAAACATAAAACCATAAAGCCAAACTATAGTAAACTATAAAATACATAATGCAAACCAATTTATGAAACCAAACAATTACACATGACTTAAAACATGATACTAAAGATATGGTTAACACACTATAAATTGTTGTATCAAGGTACTTATAGTACAAGTGATCTAGTAGCTTATTTTCATATTGTCGCAGTTTGCGGTCTCCTTTGCTTTGATTCCTGGAATTAAACATGAAATACATCCAAATCGCCGCCATGCTGTTCTCATGCTATTGGTTCAATAGCATAAGAACAGACAGTAGGCCATGATACCACATAGTATCATGTGATATTGGATGTTGATATCATTACTGATGCATAATAATTCCTACACCAATTGTAATTCATTGATATGACTGTTAACAATAGGCTGTGTGAATCTATACTCTGGACTAGAAAGAAATCAGCCCCAGCCTATACTTCACACCACTCCATACCATGTTTATTTTTACCTACAGTGGTTGGTATTGATTTTGGTTTCACAAAAGTAAAAAAAAAAAAATAATCCACTTTCAATAATTTAACAGAATTTGAGATTGTAAGGATGTGAAAAAAAAAAAAAAACCCAAAACACTGAACCATGTCTGTGAAGATTCTCAGTCATCCAGGAACCCTGAACCCTATTTTTATGTCATGTTTTCCTTGAAAGAGAGGTAAGGCTCGGTCCCACCAGCACATTTATATCAGCTGGCCCGGAGTGTATGGGCATGTGTAAAATAGACAAGCAGACAGATGCACAGGTGAAAAAGGGTATATTGTGTGTTACATTAATAAATCTAGAGGACAAGTCAGAAAGAAATAAAATCTGAAAAAAAAAAAAATTCAGAATTCATTCAGGGTCAGATCGTCTTTGCAGCAGACTTCTCAGTCAAAGGGAGTTTATTACTTGTATGATCCTCTCTGCCTTATAGCCTGCCCTCCGAAAGGGCCTTAGCTCTTTAATTTTCTTCTCACTGGGTCACAACAAGCATTCCTGCTGTTTGGCAAATGACATGAGAGAAAAGTGTTAGCTAAAAAGAGTCCTCTTTGTCTATTTGTTATAAGAGGCAGACGAGTGATTGGGCTTTATAAAGGACAGAAACGTGCACGTGCTACATTTAGAGCTCAAGTACTTCACACGCTTGGAAAAGTTTCTGTTTAATAGAAAACAAAGCACTATGTATGGCATTTGGGTGAAGTGTCAGGGTGAAGGAGGCTACAGCATTGAAAACATAATCACAGGAGCTCTATCGAAAGCAGCTGGCTGCCACCAATTTTCAGCAAGTAAGGAATAAGACTTCCATTTGCTCCACTCACTGCTTGGTTTTCAGTTTCTGCTTTTAAAGTGTCTTAAGAAAAAAGCAAATCTGATCAAAGCTCTTTCTTTCCTTGAAGTCTTTCACTTCAGCTTACAGGAAAAAAAAATCCTTACAAACCACATTGAGGTCTTAATGGACGTAACTGTTTCAGTACATGATCAGACGTAATTGACTTGGTTACATAAGATTCTTATTGCTTTCGCTTCCGTTTTGTCTGTTTTTCCCAACATAACTCAAAAACTAGTGAACGAATTTGGATGAAATTTGGTGGAAAGGTGGGCCATGGGCCAAGGAACAAGTGATTCGATTTTTATGCAAATACAGGTATGTATGTATATGAATCCAGGGTTTTTTTTAACCTCTTTTCCCAACATAACTCAAAAAGTAGGGAACGGATATGGATGAAAAATTGGTGTACAGCGTTAGTATTATCCTAGGTTTAATTGATTTGATTTTGGTGTTCATAATATGTGGTTTAATTGGCAAAGGGATGCACTCTAGAGTTTGACCAAGAGCATTACTCACAGAAAAAGAAAAAAAGAAAAAAGTTATGGGTTAAAAAAACCTCCTAGATTTGGAAGAAAACTCTTTCTTTCCTTGAAGTCTTTAGCTTCAGTTTACAGGAAAAAAAACTTACAAACTACATTGAGGTCTTAATGGCTGTAACTGTTTCAGTACATGATCAGACATAATTGACTTGGTTACATAAGGTTCTTATTGCCTCCGCCATGGACATGTTTATCAGTTTAACATTCACTCATAACTAGTTATTTCACAATGCTTCTAAATCTTGTAAAGGCTTGAGGCTATTTCACATTGTTTTTACATTTACTGAAATGAAACCCTGGTGTGTTTTCCCCTCAGTGTGGTTCTTTGTGCAGATGAGAACACAGCAGTCCCAATGCAAAAACTGATGGCTTTATAATAATATCACATCATCATTTCCTAGTCAACTATAAAGCAAAGCTCAATCAATTATAAACAGGGCAACTATAAATCAGTGTTATTCCAACATCATGGTCATCAACATTACTGACCTGTTGGGTTTCGTTGCTATTATAATCGTGACCCAACATTTATTTAGCATTGGGATTTCAATCTCAACCACAATGATGATTCAGAAGGACAATCAATATTTTATCAATGTCATCTTACAATCTGGACATGTTCTCATTTTAGGTCATGTGGTGGTCTGCAAATCCCCCAGGAGAAGCTGGAGTCTGTGGCTTTGGAGTAAGAAATCTGGACTAACATTCTTAGTCTATTGTCACCATGGAAACAAACAAAAATAATGATAATAATAAAATAAAATAAAAAAGTAAGTAGGTGGAAAGCAGAAGGAAAATAAATGAATGATGAATGCACTTGTATATGTATAAGAAAGAAAGAAAGAAAAGGAAATATGAGAAGGTAAGAAAGACCATGGGAGCAAAAAAAAGAATATTAAAGAAAAAGACAGGGAAAATTAAGAAGAGTATGAAGCCAACTGTTAAAAATAGGTACCCTATGTGTACATGCGGTTGCTGCTTATAAATAAAATTATTTTCTGACCCCATGTCCATACAGTAAATATAGCATATATACATGTTATCAATTATACTCGCCTCATCTCTTGCAAGCATCACCAAGCTGTGAGCAGCATCAGGGCTTGGAGTGTTTTGGCTACCAATTTTGTTGACTGTGTTTTGTTCAAAATCCAGTGCTGTGAACTAGATCTATTTTCAAAATAGTAAGAAAGCACTCATTCATGAATTGTCTTAGAAGCATTATTTAGTATTAATGAGCACATTTTGTTTCACAAGTGTAGTGTAAAGACTCGAAAATAATTAATAAAATTTAAAAATTCAAGTGATTAGCAGAAGTTTGATACTGGCTTTTCAATATATCTGCCAAAAAGCTAAAAAAAAAAACAAAAAAAAACCTTTCATTTAATATCAGAAGGACCAAACAAAAGCTGTGATAATCAAAAGGTAAATTTCCTTAAAATAAACACCACTTACTCGATATCGAATCAGTAGCCTTGGTGAACCACGAGGTGAATTTCATTTATCTTTTTATCTGCCGATTATCTTCCGATACTATGAAGTTATAACGAGGTTTCTCTTATTTTGTTTCTGGTTCTGATTGGTTCTGAAGTTTATCAAGAAGTAGAATAGGTAATCAAACTTGATCAGGATAAGTGCTGATTGGTTACGAAGTTTTGCTATTGTTACACTCATTCTTACATTCGTACAACACGATGACATTGTGGCTTTACCACTCGTTGTTGTGTACCTTTGATAACAAGAGATCAACTGTTCGTATCGTGAAATCATGATTCGCCGTTCTGGTGATTGTAATGCTTATACGTATGTACATGCACAGTGCACTATTGTTCCACTCATTCTTACAGTCTTACAACACGATGACATAGTGGCTACTGCCTCGCTTTGCCTCTATGAGGCAGTAGCCACAAAAAGGGGCGGCATCCTGGCATTTTTAAAAAAAAGAATTCAAAATTAAACTAATTACAAAATTCCATACTAGTATAGTAAAGGCCCAGTCCCACAACACCAATAACTATAACGATAACTATAAATAAATCGGTCTCCTGTAGTTTATGTGGTTGGTGGTCACGCCAGACCGATAACGATCCCTATAGCCCAGGCCTGGGTTTCGGTGAGCTTGCTTCTGTAGCAAATTTTTTCAGGCCTGGACCTGATCCGATAAAACACCTGACCAATCAGGTAATTGTTTACATGTGATGTTGTCTGAGCACGTGCTATTTTTCCAGGGCATCTTTGTACATCCTTGTTGCATCACGAAGTCACGGAATACGGATTCACAGAAAATAAAAAATATAATACAAAGCACAGATCTTTTATTCATAGATATGTGATATTTTCCTTGAAATATCAATCATAAATTAATAAAGTAAACATATAAATGCAGGTAAGATATTTTAATCATGAACTTCGGCAGTCCAAACATTTAATTGTTTTAGACTTCGTAATTTTTTATCCGTATGAAGTCGGTAACCAATTTGTAATATACTGAAGCATCCGTGACCAATCCGTAAATTATTAGCATCCGTATTAAAATCCATAACCACTCCATATTTTGTATCATTTATTTTAATTATATTTTCGTAGTCTGCTACCAATCCGTATTATATCAACCACAGGAGTATGCGCATGGGTTGTTTTGAAGTCCAAGCTGTACAATATGGCCCAGAATAATGTGCTACTACTTGAAAAAAAACTTCCATGACTATTCCTAAGTTGCATGCATTTATTTCCCTGAGTGTCAGGACCAACTGATATTATAGTCAGGATTATAGTCATGGTGTGACTGCTCCAGACTGGAACTAAATTCAGGCAGAGATATACAGTAGAAATAGTTGTAGGTAGAGTTATACTGTAGTTATCGGTGTTGTGGGACCGGACCCTTATAGTTAAAGTATTTAGGACCATTATTACAACTTTCTTCTTATTATTATTCCTACGAAGCCTGCATCTATGCTAAATCTCAGCTCAATGTGAAACACAAGCCTGCTTTGTTCTGCAAAGCTGCTGAATCCTCAGCTCAGTTTTGTATAAACACAGCCTCGGGTCATCCTCAATCTGAGCGTGATTGTGGTCTTTTGTTTTGAGCATGGTCAATTTGGAAAAGCCTACCTCACACAAATACAGTGAAGGGAAAACAAGTTGTACCGCCACATCCGAGAGTTCGAGGTATTCCTGGAATATTCCTTCTGGGTAGCATCAGTGCTACCCAGAAGATCGAAAGAGAACAAGTGGCAAAAAGTGTCCTGCAATAGCAGTTTTATAACACTAAAGTTACATTTTAAACCTGAAGCAAGGAGATAGCAATATCCTGTAAACAAGGCTTTTGTTAACGCTATTGAAATGCTGCAAAGTTGACCAACGTATGAAACTATTGATACACAAGTGGTATATTTCCAATGTCATGTACTTGTGCACGTCTGCTAAAGTTCATTGTTAAGATTTCAAATGATAACGTTCAAGTTTCATTGGCCAGGCTGAAGACAAAGGTGTTTGTGATTTGTTGGTGCAACTGTAATCCATGCCCCTTGTGTTCTGCGAAGGAGAGGTCCGCCCCTGAACGTACTGAACACTGCATACAATGCCACGCAAACACAAGTGACTGCTGAGACATTCTCATTGAAGAAGCAACAGAATTCATTACTGATAGTCAAGAAGTCTTGAAGATAGACTAAAGAGACAGCCAAGCTTGCTCTTCTGAACCTGAACAATTCCAACCACCACTTCCACCATTTCTCTTAGAAACACCTAGGTGGCATGGTGGTGCAGTGGTTGGCATTGTCACCTCCCAGCAAGAAGGTTCTGGGTTCTGGCTGACAGATCATGGGGTTTGTATGTTCTACTCCAGTTTCCTCCAGAGTTTAAAGACATGCAGCAAGTGTATACTTAGTGCTGGTCCCAAGCCTGGACAGATTGGGAAGGGTTGTGTCAGGAAGGGCATCCAGTGTAAAACCTATGCCAAATTGAATATGTGGAACATATCTGCTGTGGTGACTCCTCATGGGAGCAGCTAGAAGAAGAAGATTTCCTTTAGAAATGCCGATTTTATTGAAAACCATCAGAATGGGAAGCATCACATAATATGACCAAAAATTACTTGAAATTAGCTAAACTGTTACTGTTTCGGAAAATAAGTTTCCTTCTCTTCCTGCTTTTCCTTCAATACCTCCGATCCTGAGCACTTTGTCATTTTGACATCAGAGCTCTGAGTGACAGGATGTTCAAACCTGCTCTAATCAAACTGTCAGCACACATCAGGTAAAATGGCACGTTTCTATGTCACATCCTGCCAGATGTGGAGATACAGAGCGAGAGTAGTCCAAGAGATGCACACAAATGTAGAAAGTTTGTTTCTGTGTGTGTGTGTGTGTGTGTGTGTGTGTGTGTGTGTGAGAGAGAGAGAGAGAGAGAGAGAGAGAGAGAGAGAGA
>JAPFFA010000025.1:60740619-60751890 GCA_026153275.1 Sciades herzbergii
TGATGATGTTTTAGGTCATATTTATGCAGAAATATAGACAATTCTAAAGGGTTCACAAACTTTCAAGCACCACTGTATAAGGTGTCTCTCCAGCCAGTAATAAGGAATTATACACGACTTATAGATAGATGTGTACACAGACCCAGATAGAAAGACCGACAGATACATACACTATATGGCCAAAAGTATGTGAACACCTGACCCTCACACCCATATGCGTTTCTACTGCAAACTGCTGCTAAAAAATTAGAAACGCGCAACTGTACAGAATGTCGCTGTATGCTGTAGCATTAAGATTTCTCCTTCACCGGACTTAAATCCTGAACCTGTTCCAGCATGACAATGCTCCTGTGCACAAAGCGAGAGCTGGCCAGAGAAACAGAAGAAAACACAGGATATATTATCTTTGTTAACTGTGAAACACTTTTACATGTACGTTTACTACAGTTTGGGTTCGGAGCCAATCCTCTACATCACACCGGATTCAGATCTCGAGAAAATCCTGTACAGCAGTGTAGTGAATGTGGACGAGTCGAGACGTCACCATTAAACTGTCGCCGAAATGAAGGCAGACCGTTCAGGGAGCGCAAATTTTCTGTCCGTGTGCTTTGAGAAGTCTCAGTGTGATACTTGAATTTTACAGACAACGGTTCGAAGTGACTAGAAGCCATGAAAGGATAATAAAAAGGACGTGGATCGTCACGTCACTGTGCTGTGAGTGCGCTCCTGAGACGGCTAAATCAGTCATCGGCTATAGCGGTAAAACGAGAACGCGTGCATTGGCGCTCGTCCTGCTGATCCAGTCCCGCGACTGCATCAGAATCTGTTTTTTGAGATGAAGAGGGTTGAGTTTGTGAGCCTGAGGCGGTGAGAGGACGTAAAGCCGAGGCACACCGTCACCTCCATGCTGCCTCACTCTCCTCCAAACCCTGACGGCATCATGGGACCGGACCCCCTCGCTCCAAAATCCAAAATCCACCTCCATAATAACTCTTGCCATTAATTAAGACCAGAGGCCTGCTCTTTTCCCTCTCTCTCTCTTTCCGCCTGGAGAAAAGGCCGATGAGGACATTTTGGAAAGAGTTAACAGATGTCGGCTGATTGGCCTGGGGGCGTTTCGAGACATCGCCCGAGTGATGTATTTGATGTGGAGTTTATTCGGCTCCAATAAACGTATAAAGAATTAGAATAATAATTTGCAGATGTACGCGGGGAGGATTACAGGCCAGAGCTCTCTTTGAAGCCAAGAAGCACAAACACAGGAGCGGAGAACAAAAAGACGAGGCTTTGTGCGCTGAGCTACGGGTCAGCGAAGGAGGCCACAGTGGGTCCAGTAACCTGTGTGTGTGTGTGTGTGTTAATATCTTATTTTACAGGCTGTCAGGGGAATTTTATAAAGTGCATGCGGGGGAGAAAAGTGAGCAGTTCATGAATGTAAATCAGAGAGTCATTTAAGCTCACTACACACTACATTACACGTGAGGGAGGAGCCGAGCTGCAAAAACGGTGGGTATGACAGACTGGTTTCATTTACCGAGCCCGTGTTTCTGCCTGAACGACTGGGGAAGGAAAAAAAAAAAGTGAAAAGAGAAAGAAAGAAAGAAGTAAGGATGGAGTAAGTCGCACTTATTCTGAGTGCTGTGATAAATGGAGGAATTACATTCAAAACAAACAACCTCAATTCGCTCCGCAGCTAAAGAGCAACAAATCTCAAAAACGGCCGCTCGCTGCTGCACGCCTTAATACCCGCACATAAAACAGAAAACAGTGCGAGAGAGCGAGTGAGTGAGTGAGAGCGAGAGAGAGCTCCATGGCGATGCATAGCAACGGCGCACGATCTCAGTCAAGGAGAAAGAAGGCGAAGGGGAAAAAAAACACCTTATTACTTCTAACTCCTGCAAGCCATTTTGGTCTCCAAAGGTTTCGCAGTGCCTCGGGCGCTGTGTCTGCAGTGTTTCGGGAAATGACTTGCCTTCGCACGAACACTGCCATGTTCTGCAGCGCCGCTGCCCCCCAGCAGCCCCGCTCAATTTCTCTTTAACCCTTTCCTGCCTTTCGCGCTTCTGAATCACTCTGAGCTCATGCTCGTTCTCTCTCTCTTTCTTCACCTCGCTCTGTCACATTGTTTAGCTTCACACAAACACTGCTTTTTTCCTCTTTCTTTCCGAGCCCTGGAGTTTTAGCATCGCTCGTCTCCGTCTCACCTGAGCACAAGGTTCGTGCTAGTCGGTTTTTGCGTCACGTGCACCGCACCGGAGTGTGTGTGTATCCAGGCTGGATTAACTCTGCAAACTCGTTGACACAACACATAATTAAACATCTCGCTCGAGGTCAGGAATTTTCTAATTAGTAGTGTACTGACAAAGCTGCAATTGAATCGCCTTGAGTCACACAGTCCACAGGTTACTACTTAGATGAAAGCGCTGCCTGGAGCACTCTTCAGGGGGAAGTTCACACAAACACAAATCCAGACACACACTCACATGTTTGTCTTACTATCCTTACAAGGACCTTCCATTCACATAATTACAAATACAGCTAATTAATACCATGCCATGCCTAAACCTCACACCGTCCTTACTCTCAGTAACGAAAATGCAACCGTTTTTGGTTCTTTTATTGAGTTTTAAATAAAAGCTTTCATAAAAACTCGTGACGTCCTGTCAAATGTCCCAACAAGGTCATAACTGAGATAGTCCTACCTTTGTGGGGAGATTTGTTCCTGAAAAGATATAAAAACATGCACATTACAAAAGAACAGGCACATGGGTCACCGAGTGAAATGGATTTTAACTTCTGGAACCTTCTTTCTGAAAAGAAGAAATGCTCCGAAACCTTTTAATCTGGAAGTTAAAGCTTGAATTTCCTTCTTTCTACTCTCTCTCTCCTTCTGCTTTTCAAGCGTTTCAGCTGGGAGACAAAGAAACAAAAGCCGCTGAGGCATAATTACAGTTAATTGTGCATCTTCAAATTCACATGCTGTATTTTCTGGATGATAAACATGTTTCTTTTTACCCTTCAGCAGCCTCTGCAACTTGTAATGCAAAACAGAGGACGTTATCATTTTTCCATGAGCCTGATTGTAATATTTATTAGTGTTCTTATGGCAGGCGTGCTACTCCAGTACTTATGGTAGACATTGGCACTAGAATCCTATAGCTGTGCAGCACAGGCTCTGTTTTATAGACAGAATAAAAATGACATCAAATAATAACTAGATAAAGACTGTGACTAACGTCATAGTAATTTGTGCTTGCTGTTACAAACCGGGACGTCTGGTCACCGTACCCTATAGATCCGGAACGGTAAGAGATACAGAATGACGCTTAGTGAGGAAAAGTTGCGCCCTGCCGCCCTGAACAAAATTAAAAAAAAAAAAAAGATTGGAAAAATAATGAAAATTGACAGAGTTATAAGCGATTGAAAAAAAATCCCGTTTTTCATGGATCATTCCGGATCAGTGATCCAGATCAGCACCAAAAGTCAGAGCAACTTAATTCAGCCCAGAGGTATTCTTCGTGTGAGGTATTCTTTGGTGATGATTGGTTAAAAACTGAGGGAGAAATAGCATCCTAAATAATAATAATAATAAAGTAGAAAGATCCAGAGTGAGAGTAACAATTTGCGCCAGCATTGCTAGCGCAAATTAAAAAACCCCATATACAAAAATTTGCCCAGGATGTAGCTGGAGCGTCTTGTACACCAGAGCAAATTACGGAAAATGCCTGGAAAATCTAATATGTGCAGTAAAAGACAGATCAACATCCCACATTCGGTGCTGCTGTCTCAGATGTATAAACAGAGACGTTTGTGGCTTAACAACTTGCACTGAACCACGCTGGACAGCTGCACTGAAAATAAACAGGAAAATATGATCCCAAACACACAGGAATCAGGACTGCAGCTTTACAAATGCCCACAGGACCTCGATCTAGTCCCATGTCCAACAACACGCCCAGCAATCCACTCCCAGTCCTTTCAACGCCAACAGCAAATACTGCAGACTGATTCTGCTGCTCGGCAGCCATCTTGGCCATGCGCCTGATCAGCATATCCAATCGTATATCCAAGACCAGACTCCGATCTACCTGAATGAGGAGAGATCCTTGTAGCAGGAAGACATTTCAAACATGGATGGGAAATCTGACACAAGTTTCATAAACAATATGTGGTTTTTAGTTCAATAAAGAGGAAAAAACCCAAATTGTTTCATGTTACTCCAACTATCATGCACGTACGTTTCGCCATGACTAACACAGCAAAGCGCTCCATATCTGTGTATGCGTCCGACAGGTCAGCCATCTTCTGCTAAGTTCTTAAACAAAGTGACTGGCAGCTTTGCTGCGTTACATTTTCTTCGGAAGTCGGAGTTGGGAACGATGTCACACCTGAGTTAAACGCATTCCAGAACAAGAAGTTGGAAAACCAAAACAAGATTAGCCATTGTAGCAATCCCAGTTCTGACCAGGTTAGCCATTGTTAGCAATATTTGATAACGCATTACGCAGTATTTTATGCATAACGGCACGGTGGTTTTGTGGTTAGCACTGTTGCCTCACAGCAAGAAGGTTCTGGGTTCAAGTCTCACGACCGACGGGGGCCTTTCTCCTTTCTGTGCGGAGTTTGCACGTTCTCCCCGTGTCTCCATGGGTTTCCTCTGGGTGCTCTGGTTTCCTCCACAGTCCAAAGACATGCAGAAGGTATTAGGTAAAATACAAAGCCAATGGGGTTGTACAAGCCAGTGCATACTTGGCACCGGATAGACAGGGGAGAGTTGCGTCAGGAAGGGCATCCGGTGTAAAATCTATGCCAAATCAAATACACAGAACAGATCTGCTGTGGCAACCCCTAACAGGAGCAGCCAAAAGAAGAAGGGAGAAAAAAAAAAAAACCACAGCAACAAGTCCACAGATAGAAATTGGATAGTCCTGTGTGTACGACTGATTTGATAAGACAGACGCACTAATAAACAGAATATCATGACAGATTTTTACTGTTGATAAGAGCAGCAGCCATCTTGGATTCTGAGGTCAGGGTTGATGAGGTTCTCCTGACTTTCCGAGTCAGAAATCCTACTTCAGGATGCCTTCTGATTGAAATTTCTGACTGGGAATATGGAAATTCCAACTTCCCAGTTCATGCAGGACAATAATATATGTAGAACAAACCACAAAAGCAAAAGTTCATCACTCAGAATTTCCGAGCTCCAACTAGGAAAAACAAACAAAAATGCGGAATTCCTGCTCAGAAAGCCTGGAAGGTTTCTTCAATCTCGGTTTCAGCGTATGACGTCATGTGAACATGGCCGCTCACACCATCAACAGTAAAAAATAAAAAATAGTCTCAGTGAGGCTGGAACTCATACCGGCCACTGTTGTTGTGTGCGAGTTTGAAATCTGATCACTCCTGTAGGAGGAGGAGCGATTTTTGTGAAATTGCACGTGACCCCTGTGTAGCTGCATCCATGGTAGATGGCGCCACCTGGTGAACAACTCTTGTTGGAATATATGTCTTTAGAGTCTTCTGGGTGAGTTTCAGTGAAAACGTCCTAGCAGTTTACGAAGAGTTGCGTTTAATGTGACGAGTCACCCAAAAATTTCAAAACGCCCATAAAATCGTAAATATGACCGATGGTGCCACCGTCTTAACAACTTTTATACACACCCACCTGCAGAATATTGTATGCGAGTTTGATGGAAAGCCGATCAATCCTGTAGGAGGAGTAGCGATTTTTGTAAATCGTGGACGGACGATGACGAACGGATGACACGTGATTGCATAAGCTCATGCGGCCAGATGAGCTAAATGTCACTTCACAGTTTTAATAGAGTTTATAACAGTATTTACAACATGGACACGTCACTGGCTTTTGAGAAGGTAAGTACATCACGCACTCATGATGGCTAATGTTAGCTTAGCTTTTTCCTGACAAACTCATGCTTTCACAGAGATGCCTATTTTTTCCACTTTGTAGCTCAAACATGTCGAGCTCGGAAATGACAAAATGACGAAGTTTGGACTTCTCGCTTCTGGGGTAAGTTGAAATAAACAAACGTACAGCAAACAAACAAACAAAGAGGTAAATAAATAACATTCTGGCAAATATGGACATCATAATATCTTTTTTTTTTTTGAGCGTCATGAAAATCAGCAGTACTTTTACAACACAGTGTCAAAGACTTGACTGCGTGTTGAACCATTTCTAGTTTTTAATGGTCAAAATAGTTTAATTTTATAGACGTTAAATAAAAACACGATTGAAACCGTAGTCACACTCTGCTCTCTGCTGACACATCCAGGACATATCATATATGACGTATATGACGTTCTGTGGTATCGATAATCCCTGACTTTACCCATTTCATTAAAAAAACACACCAAGTATTACCCATATTTGACAGATGCTTTTATTCAAAGGGATGTAAAAGCTTATTCTTGTAAAACGCCTTTCCGAGAGCCGAACTTTCCTCTCCGTGGCACAGAAGCTCAACATCCGAGACCGCGGCTGGATATCGTGCCGATATCTCAGGCTACGCACTCAAGTCTGCGTCTGTGGAACTTTTCTTTTTTGGTGTGTATTAAAAATTCAGTGGGTTTCATATGTAAAGCGAAACCCAATTAGGAAGTAAACGTCAAGGCTCAAGTAGGATCCTCAGAAGAATCGGCTAATGAGGGCTTGTTGATTTTAAGCCGTTCGCTAAGTCGGTTCTCGAGCTGTGTTAAATTTTAATCCTTTCTGAATGGTAAGGTGGAGTTGGCGCTAACGACCGAGTCTCGAAGCTTACGCTGAGCGACCGGGATTTCTTCCGATGTCTTTGTAGAGCTGAGTTATACAGCGGCAAGACATTTTAACCTAAAACTCACCAAGTGCAGCATTCTGTAATCGGATAATAATGAGAAGGAGGAAAATGAAAATTCTGAGACGTTCAATTGAATTAGGCATTAGACCTGAGAATAAAGAGCCAACTCCCATCTGACTGGGACAAGCCTCGAACCCTGAGCTGTCAAATCTGCCCTAAAAACGCTTCACAGGGAAGTAAAACTCTCACTCCGAATGAATAAAGTATACACACAAACTGTACAGCTCTCCACCAGTCACTCGCTTCCATAAATCATCTTTGTGAGCTTCTCATGCACCCACTGAGTTTTTATTTAATATCCCAGAAAATAGCAGGAACACATGAGAATGCTGTGTGAGTAAGTGTTTCTGATGGTTTTGGCAAGCATCGTTTCCCGAAAATGTTTTGGTTATTCCATCCACGTTCTGGTGCCAAGCTGGAGAAGATGGAATATGCAGATCCGTCGCTTACAAGAGTCCAGTTCAGACCGAGAATGCGTCACATACGGATCGGAAAGCGCTGTCGGATTTTGCTGAAGCATAAAATTTGTGTTGGTGTTGTTAAGTCTTACTTGAATAAAATCAGTTAGCGGCTTCTTTAGCAAAGAGCCCGCAGGCAGTGCTTCCATCTAAACCTGTGTGGCCTTCAGGCTAAAAGCAGCTGGCACTGTGTGTGTGTGTGTGTGTGCACGAGCGCACATACACAGACCTTATCTACATATTTACTTCATTTAATTATCACGACAGATGATGTTGTAGATTTATGTAAGAGGAAGAGTTTAGATAACTGTGTGTGTGTGTGTGTGTGTGTGTGTGTGTGTGTGTGTGTGTGTGTGAGAGACTGAGAGAGATTCTCCACCTGAGTTACAAAGCTAGAGGCGGCACAGCACAAGTACACCTACAGCAACACCTCGTACACTGAGGCCTCCGGAAAACACAACACACACATATATATTAAAAGCACACTCATATTTGTGACTAATTTTCCCAAACAAGCATAATAGGAGGAAACTGTAGAACCCAGAGGAAACCCATCCACCCACCCACCCATACACACACGAGGAGGACATGTGAAACTCCGTACAGATAGTAACCCGAGCTCAAGAGCGAAACCCTGGAGCTGTAAGGAAGCAACGCTGCCTGCTGTGCCGCTGTGCCGCCCATCAAATAATTAAATTTTGCATGAAATGAATTTTTGAGCTTGCTTGGAATGGAGAATTTTCGTTGATGAAAAGTGCACGTGTGTGTGTGTTATAAGAGATGGCGAGAAGTGAACAGGCAAACTGGTTCAATGTGACGGGATGGTTAGTGCAGGCTTATAGTACTCAAGTTTGACTCGTGCCCTAATTTTAAGGACTCGTGACTTGACTTGAGCGCTGATGACTCGGACTCAGACTCGTACATTAACTGGAGATGAGGACTCGGATTTTTTTCTTTATTTTTTGTAACAGTTTGGCATAAGTTATTTATATCTACATTAATTATTATACTGATTTCATGCAACAGTGTCACACCTGCGCCTTGGCACGTGCATCAGATAGACTCTCGGGCGCGCTCCGGACAGCACACACCAAGCAGACTCTTGTGTGTGCGACGTAAACGACTAGCACCTGCACAGGATTAAGGCGCAATCAGCGTACCGATATAAAAACTGTGAAAACACACTTATTTTGCGAAGTATTGAGTTGCATTGCTATACATTACCGAGCCTTATTTCCTTCTTTGGTTCCCTGATCCCTGATTTCCTGTTTCTCGTCTTTGATCCTGCCGAGTCTACGATAGCCTGTTTGTGCCTCGCTCGACCTATCGCCTGTTTCACTGTTTTACGATTTTGCCTGCCTTTTGCACTTACAGCCGTCTCCCAACCATCTCTGACAGAATACTTCACACTCCCTGATAAAGAGAAGCACATTCACCTGTTCATACGGCATGTTAAGGAACAAACTAACGTTAATGGCGCTGAAGCAGCCGCCGTCAAGTGGTGTGGTTGGAGTGCTGGACTTGACTTGGACTCGACTCCGATCAGTAGTGGACTCGACTCGAAATTTTCTTTAATGACTTGGACTCAAACACTGGGGACTCGAGACTGGACTCGGGCTCGAGGTTTAGTAACTCGACTACAACACTGGGTTAGTGTAACTCAAAAAAACCACCACTCTTTACAGCTGTGATGAGCAGAAAAGCATCTCGAAACACAACACATCAAACCTTGAGGTGGATTGTCTTCAAAAGCAGAAAACCACATTGGCTTCTTCTTCTTCTTCTTTCAATACAGTTCAGACCACCTTCTGGAATATTATCGAACTGATACGTGGTGCAGTCAAGCCTTCCTTGTGCATTACCAGATAAAATCATTTATATTTACATTTAAAAATATGCTGGCTTTGATGTTTAGCGGATTTTTATGCTGTGCAACTCATTCTTGAAGGTGGTGATATGATATGAGCTGGTAGACAGTTCCATATGTGGATGGTATCAGGGCAGAAGGAGTGATATGCCTGCGTTCTTGCATAGGGAACGAGGAATCGCTGGTTATGTCCTCTCACCGTGACTGCTACTGGTATCAGATGGTTTGTTGGGATCGCAACTAAGTTGTTCACTATGCGAAACATCATGACGGCTTTGCTTGCAGCCCTTCTTTCTCGTAGTGTTTGCCACTCCAGCTGATGTAACATGCTGCTGATGCTGCTGGTACGGTGGAAGTCACAAGTCACGAACCTGGCTGTGTGGTGAACATTGCTGGCAGTAAATGGATCCCATATTATGATGGCGTATTCCATCTGAGGCCTCACAGCCTTGGTTTTAGGTGGACAGTGGTAGCTGTTTCTCTGGAGAAAGACCCTGGTGTTGTTGGCTTTCCTCATGTGATTATTCCAGTTCAGTCTGTGATGAATATTTACTCCCAGGTATTTTGCTGATTTAACTTCCTCCAAGACATGGCCATGGATGTTGTATGACTGCCTGATTGGTTGTTTCTTGTTTGTTATGTGTAGCACCAGGGTTCCACTCCTGTCAGACAAGAACCGGAATCTGACGCTACGTTGGGAGTAAACTCACCCAAACTGGATAATCTGACAACCAGGCGAAGTTTTTCCGATTCTTACGGTACAGAATCGTAACGGAATCTTCGCAAACATGTCAATCAATCCGGATGGGATGTGTAATACCTGGGGTTATTTTTCTACGAATCATTTTGAAAGAAAATATGATGTAATCTTTCCATGTGGACATGTAGTATGTAAAAACGACTGATGTGACAGATTCATATGGGGCTCAAATTCCCAGAAATATTCCCAAGTAGTAAAACTAGTCAAGTCAATCAAGTCAAGTTTATTTGTGTCGCGCTTTTAACACCAGTCAGAAATAGGGTACAGTATACAGTAGGAGTCCATTTCTGTCTCCCATGGTACAGTCGACACTAATGTACCCCCTCGAGCTCATTATTGGACCTCAAGGTAACTATGTGTACCTTTTTAGGGCCAAAATAGTACATATATGTTCCCAAGCAGAATGTAAAGGGTACAAATAAATACCTTAAAGAGTACTACCACAGTGACTCGCCATTGTACCCCTAAAGGTACATTACATTACATTACAGGCGTTTAGCAGACGCTCTTATCCAGAGCGACAAACATCCTGGGGAGCAGTTCAGGGTTAGATGCCTTGCTCAAAGGCACTTCAGCCATTCCTGCTGGGTTAGGGCACCGAACCGAACCGGCAACCTTTTGGTCCCAAAGCTGCTTCTGTAACCATTAGGCACACAATAATGTACTTTATTTTCTGAGAGTGAACAGACGTTGTTGCAAAGCAGCTTTACAGAAAACGAAAGACTTTAAACATATAAGCTAATTTGATCCCTAATAAATGTATTTATCCCTGATGAGCAAGTCTGTGGCGACGGTGGTGAGGAAAAACTCCCTCAGACGACATGAGGAAGAAACCGTGAGAGGAACCAGACTCAAAAGGGAACCCATCCTCATTTGGGTGATAACAGATAGCATGATCATAGGCGATCATGATTCACTAGGCGAGCTGGCCTAGTGGTTAGCGTGTCCGCCTCTTGATCAAGAGATCATTAGTTCTACTCGCGGTCAGGTCATGCCAAAGACCATCATAAAAATGGTACCTACCGCAGTCTGGCAAGGCATGCTGTGGTACAGATGCGAGTGGGAAGTCAAACTCTTGTGGTTACCAGAAGACTAGCTCCCTACTATAACTCCAGCTGTATAGGTGAAAGGCCGAAAGCTGTAGAAGCAGAGATTGGCGCTGCTCAATGCGCCTTAAGGCCCAGCTTAGTACTGGGACAGAAGACTGCCTGAGAAGACCAGGTCCTGGCATGGGAGGGACTTGGACTTGCTACAGTGGTATGCAAAAGTTTGGGCACCCCTGGTCAAAATTGCTGTTACTGTGAACAGTTAAGCAAGTTGAAGATG
>JAPFFA010000025.1:61638787-61653563 GCA_026153275.1 Sciades herzbergii
TAGGTGTGAGTGTGAATGGTTGTTTGTGTCTATGTGTCAGCCCTGCAATGATCTGGCGACTTGTCCAGGGTGTACCCCGCCTGTCTGCCATAGTCAGCTGGGATAGGATCCAGCTTGCCTGTGGGTATAGATGGATATTCAACAAGGAAAAAACATACAGTGTTGTAAGCTGAAGTTTTCTGTAATGAGGCTCCAGTGTCAGAGCTGTTCTGGCACTCGAAAGTCTTCAGAACAGAGGATATTGTGATGTCTGGTTCCTTGGTAACATAAGAAATTGTGTATATATGGGTTTCCCCTCACGTTCCTTCAGAAGAGAGGAACAGCTATTTATAGCTGCTATAACTAAAGTGATAACAGGAATTAACTTCTCAGATGTTTCACGACATTAAATGTAAGTATGTGCAGTTAAACAGTACGACATGTTCATTAATAAATTGCAATCATCTGCAAGCAGTATAATTAGTAGAAAAGACTTGCTGTTATTGGAAAATAACCAACTTTTGGGTGGCTGCCCACCTCATCATCATCATCATAACAGCACATTGTTTCATTCTTGCCCATATCATGAGAAACAAATTGCATGTTGTTGTGGTTTTGCTGTTCCTATATACAGTACGTGTCGAATATTTCCCCATAAAGCAAGTCTAGCATAAAGCATTGATTAGCCACTGCTTCTATTTGTGCATTACACATGAGGACTTGGTCTGTCTTAACTCTCCAGGGTGCAGGAGTCTGTCTATAAATATCCTGACTGAGTCAGAGACAGGGAGGGAGGTGCAGCGCTGCTGAACATGTATTCAAGCAGCACACCATCAAATGGAGGATTTAAACATAAAGGAGCAAAGGCATAGCCGAAGAAGAAGAAGATCAGAAAACCACATCGAGAACAGGCTATGGGGAAGAGCATTGCAGCTGGAGGAGGATGTGCAGCATATGAGGAAATAAACACCATGATGTCATTAGCTTGCATGTGGAGTGGTGCTGGAGTGATCACAAGCAATCTATCTCTCTAGGCCTCACAGTCAGCATGTACAGATGAACACAAGGCATGATTGGTATGAAAAAAAAAACCAAAGATGCATTTTATCATTGCATGCAAATTCTCTTTCAAGTAAACCCCCTTTCCAGACAGCAGTGTCTGCAGCAGCTTTGTTTTGGCACATCATCAGCATTCTCATCACACAGCTCGAGTGACGTATTACTGGCCTGGCTGCCTTCTTAGGACTTATCAATGAGACGCATCAGCTTGTGCTTTGGTCTTAGTGGCGGCCCTTACAAATCATGTGTTGCTTATATGAAATCAATCATCAGCCATTATTATTATTATTATTATCCATCCATCCATTATCTGTAGCCGTTTATCCTGTTCTATAGGGTCGCAGGCAAGCTGGAGCCTATCCCAGCTAACTATGGGCGAGATGCAGGGTACACCCTGGACAACTTATTATTATTATTATTATTATTATTATTAGGGTGGCACGGTGGTGTAGTGGTTAGCACTGTTACCTCACAGCAAGAAGGTCCTGGGTTTGAGCCTGGTGGCTGACAACGGCCTTTCTGTGTGGAGTCTGCATGTTCTCCTGGTGTCTGCACAGGTTTCCCCTACAGGTTCGGCTAACCGGTGGCTCTAAATTAACCGTGAGTGCGAATTTTTGTTTGGGTCAATGCGTCAGCCCTGTGATAACATAGCGGCTTGTCCAGGGTGTACCCCGCCTTTCTGCTATAGTCAGCTAGGATAGGATCCAGCTTACCGGCGACCCTGCAGAACAGGATAAGCGGCTACAGATAATGGATGGATGGATAGATGGATGTGCTACCAGTAGGACGGCAAGGTAGTGTAGTGGTTAGCGCTGTCGCCTCACACCAAGAAGGTCCTGGGTTCAAGCCCGGTAGCCGACAAAGGCCTTTCTGTGTGGTGTCTGCACAGGTTTCCTCTACAGTCCAAAGACATGCAGGTTCGGCTAACCGGTGGCTCTAAATTAACCGTGAGTGTGAATTTTTGTTTGGGTCAATGCGTCAGCCCTGTGATAACATAGCGGTTTGTCCAGGGTGTACCCCGCCTTTCTGCTATAGTCAGCTAGGATAGGATCCAGCTTACCGGCGACCCTGCAGAACAGGATAAGTGGCTACAGATAATTGATGGATGGATGTGTTACCAGTAGGACGGCACGGTAGTGTAGTGGTTAGCGCTGTCGCCTCACACCAAGAAGGTCCTGGGTTCAAGCCCGGTAGCCGACAAGGGCCTTTCTGTGTAACATGCAGGTTCGGCTAACCGGTGGCTCTAAATTAACCATGAGTGCGAATTTTTGTTTGGGTCAATGCATCAGCCCTGTGATAACATAGCGGCTTGTCCAGGGTGTACCCCGCCTTTCTGCTATAGTCAGCTAGGATAGGATCCAGCTTACCGGCGACCCTGCAGAACAGGATAAGCGGCTACAGATAATGCACAGATGGATAGATGCGCTACCGGTGGTGTAGTGTTTAGCGCTGTCGCCTCACACCAAGAAGGTCCTGGGTTCAAGCCCGGTAGCCGACAAGGGCCTTTCTGTGCGAATTTTTGTTTGGGTCAATGCGTCAGCCCTGCGATAACATCTTGCCTGCAGAACAGGATAATCAGCAACAGATAACACATTATTATTATCCATATTGGCCTTTACGATACAAAGAGCTCCACCTTTTCTGGTTTCTATTCACCTGCTGCTGCAAGAGAGAGGTTTATTTTCCCTCCTTATCCCAAATCCGATCACAGTCCCAGTAAGAAGGAAAGAAGCTTAACCAATTAGAATGAAGAAAGTGGGTCGAACCTGTGTTAAATTGCTGCAGCTTGTGCTTCCTAATTGCTCATTTGCATTCAGGTGAAAGTTGCAGGGCTTTGGGAGCTATATAAGTCATTTGCACAAGAAAGACATGCAAGGCTCCTTTAATCTTAGAACCGACCCAAGAAAGAAAGAAAAGGGGAACAAAGAGATCCCACAGTAATAGAAATAAATAAATAAATAAATAAATAAAAACAGTGATGCAGGTTTTAGTGAACGCCTTCTTGCGCTTTCTGTCCTTCCTGCTTCCTCCCTCTTGGCTCCAGCTGGCGTTTCGGTGGTGGGTTGGGGGAGACGAGTGCGGAGGTGCTCCGTGGCCCAATCGCGGAGCTGCTTTCGCGCGTACAAAGCCTCTTATTGCGCACGAGGAAGTGACAGCGCAAGGCGACTCCCGTCCTCCTGGTCGAGTCTCGTTTGCTGCTGCGCCTCCTGCGCTCTCCGCCACCACTGGTGCTGGTGTTGGTGCTACCACCACCACTTCTCCTCCTCCTCCTCCTTCGGACAGCCCACGGTTTCCGTGGCCCCGATCCCAGGAAGCCGTGGAGCTCGTCTTGGCGGCTCCGTTGGTCATTCCTGAGCGCCGGTGCCAAGACGCACCGGGTGATCCTCATCCAGGAGGCGTCATCGAGGACACCGGAGCACCGTGTAGAGCGCGCTGGTCCGACACGGTCATGAGCGCGGCTACGGAGCTTCCGAACCCAGTAGAAGTCGTGGGCACCGTTACTCTCACCTCCACCACCTCCTCCTCTTCCTCCTTCTCTGGTTTCCCGGACCAACGCCTGCGAGAGATGGGGACTCCAGTAACCATAACCGTGGCTATCCAGGCGGCCGAGGATGAGGAGCCTGATGATGAGGAAACCATCAATAGTGAGGACGAAATTATCAGGCATGAGAAATCCAGGTGGGTGTATGTTCGAGGCTCATTTTTCAAATGTCGGTTGTTTTTTTTTTTCCAAATCAATGCTTTCTAACATCTCCAGACAGTTTTATTTATAAAACTTTTTGGTCTTTAGGGTTAATTAACATTTTGTGTATTGTCCGACTTCAGCTAACTTATGGCACAGCCTTGTGACGTCACGGGCAGGAATGGTACCAGACCTGTTGCTCCCACTTTCTCCTCTTACGTCATCAGGTCTGGATTATTTACTGCCCTTTGCATTGCCTACTGACCTCCTAGTAAACACCCAAGCTTGATCATTGATGGCTACAGTGCTTGCGTTCTAGTCCCTGGAAGTAAAAAAAAAAATAGCACTTTGTCCACCCTAATACACCTGAGTCTGACAGTGACATTAGGAATGGGTGTGTGAGTGCAGAGCAAGCACTAAGTTCACCGAGCAGGATTTGGGAAATTGGTTGAAAAAGCACTACCTCATTCCAGTGTGAGCAATTTTGGCAGGTTGACGCAAGTTTTCTGGAGTGAAAGGGTCTAATTTTATAGCTGTAACTTATGGCACAGCCTTGTGACGTCACAGGCAGGAATGGTACCAGACCTGTTGCTCCCACTTTCTCCTCTTACGTCATCAGGTCTGGATTATTTACTGCCCTTTGCATTGCCTACTGACCTCCTAGTAAACACCCAAGCTTGATCACTGATGGCTACAGTGCTTGCGTTCTAGTCCCTGGAAGTAAAAAAAAAAATAGCACTTTGTCCACCCTAACACACCTGAGTCTGACAGTGACGTTAGGAATGGGTGTGGGAGTGCAGAGCAAGCACTAAGTTCACCGAGCAGGATTTGGGAAACTGGCTGAAAAAGCACTACCTCATTCCAGTGTGAGCAATTTTGGCAGGTTGACACAAGTTTTCTGGAGTGAAAGGGTCTAATAAATGGCTTTTATAGCTGTAACTGTAATGTGCACGCGTTCTGGTGTTGAAAAGCAAGCAGCTGTCATTTTTCTGAAGGGGTTCCCTTGTTGAACATGCGGGATGTTTTCCTTTGTCTAGATCCAGATTTTAAAGCATGTAGGAGTCTATAGAAAGCCAGTGAGTCATTATGGGTGTGTGTGTGGTTTTATTTTACTCCTGGCTCTTATTCCAAAGTGTCAAGTAGGTAACTAGTGTAATTGTAAGCTGATGGAAGGAAGATTAGTGTTTTGAGTCCAGGCTCTGCTTGTTGCAGCACATCGCAGAAGGCGCCTGGTAAAATCCTGCGATCGTTTGGCAGTGACCCTACGGTCAGATGAAGATGGTCTGTGTACAAAAATCCCAGCATTGGTTTGATTTCTCACTGTGTTGAAGCCTAACCTTCATTTTGTCTTCCTTAGTGGTGCTGGAACGAGTGGTGGAGAGCTGGAGGAGGAGAGCTGGCAGCCCCCGGACCCTGAACTGACCCAGAAGCTCATCGCTCAGATTGAGTACTACCTGTCTGATGAGAACCTCGAGCACGATGCCTTCCTGCTCAAGCACGTCCGGCGCAATAAACTGGGCTTTGTCAGTGTCAAGCTGCTGACGTCCTTCAAGAAGGTTGGTTGTGAGCATGGATCTGCTCTGAGAATCTATCACTGCATCCGGGAGAACTGACAACTGTTGCATAAGCTGTCAATTGGGCGGATGAATCATGTGTTCAAGAAAAGCTGCGCTTCAGAAATACAGCATTGGATTGAAAAATGCTGCTTGTGAAATGATTAGAATTGTCTTGAATCTTTAGGCCTAGAAGTTGTTTAACTTGTACAGGTTTTATTTTAGATCAACGGTGTTAACGCTGAAGAGGTCTTGGAGTTGCAAATTACAGTTCTACCTAGCAGTTTTGGTTGCTTATCTGTTGCAGCCTGCATTCTGACTTCCCCTTTTATTTCCGGTTCCTGCTTACGTGATGCAAATCTCGGATGCTTTATAGTAAGGGAAGTTAAGGGTTACGACACTTAACTGAGGCTGGATTCATGACAGCTTATCAAGTGTGAAGCAAATTCACCAGATTTATAATTGTGCCATTTGGGTCTAATTTAACCAATATAATAATTATAGGTGCAAGTGAGAAGAGGCCCTGGTAATTGGTAATACTGCGTGGGATGTTCAGTGAAGAGGGTTTTTGGTTTTTTTGCGCTTTCCTTTGCCTGTAGCTCAATGTGTCGGACACCATGTCCCAGTTTTGCATTTCTACAATCTGGTAATCGGTTAATGATTATGGATTTTTAAAAAAAATTTTTTTATTAACAGAAGTGTATTAAGCATATGCATTGCTGGAGTCTATTCCATGTAGCGTGCCAGCAATCATTTTCAGAGTTTATTATACCCCTGCTCCGAAGGAAGTGGAGGGCATCTGGCAAAACACCCTTTATCTCAGCAACCACAAATCATAGCCGCTTGGTCCCAAACTTCAGCTTGGGGTTCTATACCATGTGTACCATTTTCAGGTCTGTCGCACATGGACTTCCTGTTTACCAATAATGTGTTTATGAAATGTCGCATGGATTTACAAAATATTTTCGTAACACTTCTCGGCAACTACAAATCGCACCTGCTTGATGTTTGGTACCGAGCTTCAGCTTGGGGTTCTATACCGTGTGTACCGTTTTCAGGTCTGTCGCACATCGACTTCCTGTTTACCGACAATGTATTTATGAAACATCCAGGGTGGATTTTGATGCCATTTGAAATCCCTGGGGAGAACGCTGCTCTTCAATTATTTCAGGGTTAATTATTTGTTGGTCAATGTTCAGAAGTGTCCCATTGTTTGATTGCTTGCGTTCTGATGTGAGCAGTTGATCTTGCTCATCCTGTAGTACTTCTTCTAAATGTGTGGTGTTGATCCATTTCTCTCAGGTAAAGCATTTGACAAGGGACTGGAGGACGACGGCATACGCGCTGCGCCATTCCACCCTACTGGAGCTGAATGAAGAAGGTCGGAAAGTTCGCCGCAGGACGAGCGTACCGGTGTTTGCCAGCGAGTCTTTGCCGAGCCGCATGCTGCTCCTAAGTGAGCTGCAGCGCTGGCCTGAGCTAGGTGTAGCTTTGGCAGGTGGAGGTGGGGCTGGAGAGGGGAGCCCTGGTGCGAACCCAGCTCAGCAGGAGCGGCTCATGGAGCTTCTGCTCAAGGCCTTTGGTGCGTATGGCCCGATTGCCTCGGTACGTGTTCTGAAGCCTGGCAAAGACCTGCCACCTGATCTGAAGAAGCTGAGCGGGCGCTACTCGCAGCTAGGCAATGAGGAATGTGCCATCGTCGAGTTTGAGGAGGTGGAGGCGGCTGTGAGGGCGCACGAGGCCTACGCAGGCCAGCAGGAAGGTGGGAAGGGCTCAATGGGGCTTAAGGTGGTGCTGATTGGCACCAAGCCACCTAAAAAGAAGGTACCCAAGGAGAGGCAGCGGGAGGAGAATGGAAATGCTGGAGGAGGAATGCGCAAGAGCCGCTCGCTGAACAGCCGCGTACGTGAGCTTCAGTATCACGGAGAAGACTCTGCCTGCAGCTCCTCCGAAACGGAAAGCAACCCGACCTCGCCTCGCCTCGGCCGCAAGTCCCGTTCGTGCAACAAGCTGAGTCCTGGCGGCTTCCACTTGAGCCCAGCTGTGTCTCCCCGCTCCAGTCCATGGAACAGCCCACGAGCTAGCCCTTGTGCTCAACGTAAAGCCCTTCCTAATGCCCGTTCACCCCTGGCCACTGAGGGCAGGTTGAGTCCTGAGGCCGGGCGCCGCTGGGCTGATTATTCCTCGGACAGCAGCTTGACTCCTTCAGGAAGCCCGTGGGTACAGCGCAGGAAGCAGGTGGCCAGTCAGGAGAGCAGCCCAGTGGGGAGCCCCATGCTGGGCAGAAAAATCCAGAATGCAGACGGCCTTCCCCCTGGCGTCGTGCGCCTGCCCAGGGGTCCGGATGGCACGCGTGGGTTTCACGCAGTCTTGGTGGCAGAACGGGGCAAAACTGCAGCTACGCAAACCTGACTCGAACCAAGGGGAGCCTCGTTTCTCCCAAAACGGCAGTACTGAACCCTTAGCAGTGAGGTTTACGCATCATACAATACATGGTGAGGCATCATTCTGCAAAAATGGACCACTGATCTGTTGCACATCATTTGTCTGTTTATTTGTCTTTGTATTTTTATATTGATTGATTTATTTTGTTTTTGTTTTATATGGACGTTATAATCAGACTTGGTTTGGTATTACAAGAAATGGAGGAGTGCAAATGTCAAATCAGTCCATACAGGAGAAAGAAAATCTTTATTTTTGTGCGTTTATTGATGTGGATGGTCATTTAGGTAGATTTGATGGATCACTTAATGCCTTGCTGCACTGAAAAGAAAAAAAAAAAAAGCAATGAAACAAATTGTGACCATAGATTTTTTCCTGAATTAGGCTTGAATAGTAATCACTTATGAAAAGGTTGTCCGTTTTATAATTTTCTTCCTTTTCTGGTTCTTTTAAGGGATTACTATTTTAGCAGGGATGTGTTTCCTAGAACCTGAAGCCGTTTTGTTTCGGTGTAGCCTGTAAGGGACGGGAGGTAATGAGGCTCCGGCGTGTAAATATGCTTTCCTTTTGCCTTTCCAGTTGAATGAGGGGCAAAGTACTGCACATTTCCTACTGTACAAAATAAATCACTGCAATGGCATTCATTTGGTGTTCATTGCCTCTCCAACTTGAAGCTGTGTTGCTTATTTGTATTCATTAGGTTAATCATTTCTTTTTTTAAAAGATTCAGGAAGTGGTGATGGTGTTTGGGGATCACCGTTGGCAGTTCATGATTTGTTCTGTGCTGCACATCAAACCGATGATGAATATTTGCTTAAAGCTACAAAGAACATGTTGGATATTTATTGAGGAAATAAATTAAGCTAGCCAGAGCTGAATCCAAACACAAACTGCAGCCTTTTGCAATCGAGTGACCTGATTATTCCAAAACGGAGGCTGTAGAAATGCTGCTTGGCTGGGTGCTGTTCAAACACGGAGCATGCAGGGTGTAAATGCAGCACAGATGGATGCAGGATTTGTTGAACGTGAGCTGAATCAGAAATGCTGTGGGACTGTAAACCGCCAGTTCAAATCCGTTACCCTGATGTATTCCCAACTGTGTGGACAAGTTCAGTTTCAAGGTCCTTAGCAACTGCCTATGGGAGGAATAAAGCTTGTTTAGGAGAACGTTGAAATAAGGTTCGCTTGAAAGCATGTGTTTGAAAGGCTGTTATGTAACTGATAAAATTATTTTTTCCCCCCCAAATCACTGTGACTGGACTGCCATAATTGCGCGCTACTTTTCATTTTTCCTAATTTGACTTTGACTAGGAAATTAGCTAAATAACCCACAACATAAGAGATCATTGGAGAATAATGACTAGAACTTTCTTTGTTCATTCAAATAACTGCGTCTGACCTATCCTACACCCAAACTAAATCACAGAATAATCATGGGCATAGACACGGGCTTGGTTTGCAGCCCAAGAGCAGCTTGCTTTCTTTAAAAAGTTGGAAGCCGAATGCACTAATAGCACGTGTACACGCTACTATTGTGGTCTGAAAGCCTCTGTTCGATAGGATGTCCCGATTCCTGCAAGCCTTTGCCCTAGAGCGCGAGTTGCACTGATTGGTTTTTGTGATATCTGCCCGAGTCCATTTCTCAAAGCCCTATAAAAAGGCCTTCACTTAAAGTGAGCAAAGCAGGATGGAGTTGGTACAGAAGAGAAACTTTTAGTGGATGGAACTACCCAGGCTACAATAAGTATTATGGTGTAGGTGCTTGTTCTTTGACCCCATGTTGCGTTAACTACAGCTGTGGGATAAAAATGGACCACAATTGCTGAGCCTAACCCCAAGTGGCATGTTTTCAAGAACTAACATGACTGTTTCTATTGTTCTTCGGCATGCTTGTCTTACCCCAAAGTGTGAAATGAAATTTCTTAAAATAAGACCAAAATTTCTCTGGTTAGATTTAGAGATTCCCAAAACACTCTTCCAGGAGCAGGATGATGAACCTGGGCGTTAGATAGAACTTCAGCACTTTTCTTTCATTTGTTTATTTTTTTTAATGATGGCTTTATAGATTAACAAATGAGTCTAATGCATCAGTACAGAGAGCCACAAATTGAACTGAGATTAGAAAGCCAGCAGAAACTGAATATGCGGTGTTTCCAGGGCCTTTGATTCATTTATCAAACTGGATACTTGTTATTCCACAAAATCAAGTCGTACATGAGGCGACGGCTGATGAGGCGTGTAGCACAGGGTTGTCTATAAGCCATGTATGATGAGTGAGTGAAATAACTCGTTCTATCCACATTCGCTGGATTTTGAGAAATTGAGCTTTTTTTTTTTGCAAATTCAATAAATAACTTTTTATACAAAAAAATAATTTCCGCTTAGCCAGACTTCTTAACCTATTGATGGCTGCACAAATTAGCTTTAGCTTTTTGTTTTTTTTTTTGTAGAAAGTGCTGTCATGCCGAGGTATAGAATAGCTTCAGACATTTATTTAATTCTTCCTTGGACATTTCAGTTCTGTAACTTTTTCAAACTACTTTGAGCTTTTGCCCAGTCTAAAAAAAAAAAGTTTTAATGCCTAAAGATGAAAAATATAAACAAACCAGCAGTGAAATGACAGGAGCAATTTGTAAAAAATGCTATAACAAATGCTCGGAGGGCATAATATCCCCTGCTGGCAATATGTGACCGAATTGAACAAAATGGCAATATGCGTATTAGTGGCATAGCAAAGAATCCTGCCAAGTTTCATAAACTCCTCTCGATTTTTGGAGGAAGATGGACGGATATTGCCGCGACGTAATCCCCTTTTGGCCAGTGGGGGATAATTATTCTTGAAAAAATAAAGATATGTTCTTGCCATCGTACTTTCATTCCATATTTTTATTGTGAGGTTTTATTATCCAGCAGGGGATTGTCACGGTGATGTCCGTCCCGGAAAGGGTTCTCACCTTCTGAAGTCATCAACTCTTTCAATTTTTGGAGTAATTTCACAAAACTTGGCAAAAGGCATTGTTATAGGACAGTAATATGAATTTCGCAATATATTGTGTTCTTAGATCCCTCGTTTTGTATTTGTTTTTGAGTAGTTTTTATTTCATCCTGGGTTGGTTCAGCAAAATGCTCTGCCATTTTGTTTTTCTCTAGTGACGGTATATGAGCTGATATCCTAGTAATAGAGTAGCTAATCAGTGTGCGATCGCTCATATCGAGTGAATGTGGCTAGAATAAACATTCTGGGCAAAATTGGCTGCAAGAGTATTTACACTTTAAAAAAAATAAAAAAAAAGCACTAACAATTTTTTTTTTTTGGATGTCTGGCAGAACATTTTTCATACTTAAAAAAAAAAAAAAAATCCATAAAAGTTAATGATACATGTACAGTAATGCCCATAAAAGGCAAAGCTCACAGCGAGCTGAAAATGACTACTCAATGGCCCCTGCAGCCCAGACACTATATCGGCTACCCCAGACACTCGTCTAGTCTTTGCGGAGGTGTTTTATACTAATTCGCATTAACTCCTTACCAATTATACTATTTAGAGTTGCTCAATAATGGTTCACATTAGTGAGTCGTCTCCTCTGTAAACCTACGCCAAATCAATCGCATACATTTCACATCATGTGATCATGTTTTTTCACTTGATCATGTAGTACTCATGTTCTAAAAGTGAAATTGTGTGTAAATTCAAGTAAACAGGTCACATCATGTGGGGGGGGGACACTTGCACTACATGGGGAAATATCAAGTGACGTCTCAAAGAACCACAGGTGCAAGGATGGTTTTTTTAAAAAAGAAAACCATAAACACATGCAGAATTTAGTTTTTTAAGGGCTTCGATGTGAGCTCTCCAAGTGTTCCTGTGAAAGACTTGCAAATAAAGTTGTTTGTATGCAGGTTAAAAAATGAGGCCTAATACATGGAAAGCTTGCAATTTTTACTTTATTTGGAAATACTTAATCTTAGAACGTGTAAAAGACGTAAAGCATCCTTGAACAAATCCAACATAATTTAGCCTTCTAGCAAAAAGTCGATATGCACGAGGAGAAAATTACTTAGCCTCCTTTCTGATCGATGGAAAAATACAATCCATGGCTATCATTGACGCCGAGCCCCTCCTGAATGAAACCATGATCTTGAGCTCACAGGGAAGTGTGTGAGAGAGAGAAAGATATTCACACGCTGACTTGAACCAAACTCAATACTATTTAATCATTTCACGAAGTCATGACTGCAGATTTGTGGCACACCCCCTCATCTCTCCCCTGCTGTAATTAGTCTCAGGCTTGAGTGGAAAGCAGGCGGCACCAGACCCTCAGCATGTGGAGGACAGAGTGGGCGTGAGTGAGTGATGCTGATCGCAGGCGAGCTGACATTATACTCACTGAAGCGTTTCCAACAAGACGTGCACAAATGGAACGGCTAGGTCCGGTTAGAACTTCACTCTGACAGGTTCCTGGGATTGAAGTGCATCATATTCTCTATATACACTCAGCAGCCTCACATTCCTGGTCTTGGATCATCTGCTTCAAGTTTCAACGTGATGTGCATTCCAAGATGCTTTTCTGCTTACCACGTTTGTACAGAGTAGTGACGGCCTTCCTGAGAGCCCTTTCGTTAACAAGGCGCTTCTGTCTACAGGATGTTTTTTGCACCATACTGCGTAAATTCTAGAAACTTGTATTTCAAGTAGATTTTTGAGTGAACATTATAAAGGACCTGGTGGACCCCAGCGGCGGAGCAGGCGTCTTACACTCAACAGCTGCAATGGCGGAGAACGGATATGCCATTTCGGGCTGGCTACAAAAGGCGCCACTTGACAGACCGGGTGTGCGATGGCTCGATGCAACTCGGAGAAACTGTTTGTCTCCCCTAGTGGTGCCACAGACTCAGGATCTGAGGGTCAAGAGCGTGGGCTACATCCCGGCAAGCTGTTATCCACCCTAAACAAACTCACGCCAACGGCCTCCTTCCGGAAACTAGGATAAGGACGGTGGGAGCAGGTTTGGTGGAACTGGGAGAAGGCTTTGCTACCATCACCACTCCCAACATTTTCATGTGATAAGTGCCCCCACCTCTTTAGAGCAAGAATTGGACCTGTGAGCCACCAGCGAGCCCATCACCATGCTTGATGACGGAAGGAAAGATCCTCGGAAACAAGAGAACGCCGACAAAGGACCAAGATGAAATCACTTGAAGCAGCCTTGAAGAGGGTTTTGATTTGCCTATGCTTGGAACCCAGACCATCTGTATATTAACTTGACCCAAAGAGTATAAAAATCAAGACTCAACCTCTGCTTTTGAGGTGCTGAAGTCACAACAGCACTTGAACAGTGTCATGACTACTCGACTCCTGGAAGAACAAACTCAGGGTGCTAATCTGTGAAGCTTGTATGGGTGGAAGTATGGTGGACTGGATGGTAACCTCACAGCTCCAGGATCCATGGTACCCTCTATGTGAAGTTTCACATTTTCCCAGTAGCTGCATGGGTTTCTTCTTGGCATTCTGATAGGCTCCACTAAATTGCTCCTGGATCATGTGAACTTGTTCTTGATTCTAAGATCCCTGTTCTTGGCTGCAGGACTGGAACCCAATGTGGTCTTCTGTTTGCTGTTCCATGCTGAGATGCTTTTCTGCTCACCACAGTTGTAAAAAGTTGCTACGAGTTACTATATCCTTCCTTCCTGGCAAAAAAGAAAGCTTGAACCAATCTGGCCATTTTCCTCCAACCTCTCTGATTTGTTTCCAGCCTCAGAACTGTCGCTCACTCGATGTTTTTTGGTTTGTGCACCATTCTGTCTGTGTAAACTCTAGAGACTGTTGTGTGTGAAAACCCCAGGAGATCAGCAGTTTCTGAAATCCTCAAACCTCATACTCATCTGGCTCAAACCAACACCCATGCCACAGTGAAAGAAAGTCACACTTCATTGCGAGATCACAATTTTTCCCGTTCTGATGTTTGAACATAAGCTCATGATTTGATGCATCGTGCTGCTGTCACACAAGGGATCAGCTAATTAGAGAACCGGGCATAAAATAAAACGGCAGATGGATGGTCCTAATAAAATGACCAGTGAGTGTATATGGTGCCACGTGACGGAACAGCTTCCCATCTACAGCAAGCTTTTAATGACTCGTTTGTCCTGCCAAGTTTAGTTTCACACCTAAGCATTTGGTGCAGTGAACATAACACCTTTGAGATATTTTATACTTGGAATATGTGCATTGTTTGTTGCGAACTAGCTGGACTGCTTTTCCAGGCATCTTGAGAAAAAGATTCAAAAGAACCAAAAACCATTTTTTTTTCTCTCTCCTCCTTTCGATGAATGCTCTCTTTCCTAAAACATACCGCAATGGTTCAGTTTGTATCTTCGTGAACAGAGGAATCCTCTCTGTGATGTAGGCCCACTGCCAGCAGATGGAGAAATATTTAAATGTTGGAGGCCAAATATCTCCTGAGGTGGTGGCTGAGACGATCCAGTGTGTGTGGAATGCAGGAGGTGAAACAGCGTTCACTTGGCGTGTATAGACCTCCACCTCCAGCTTTCCTTCCAAAACAGAAGCACGGGCACGATGCCAGCTTACAAGGCTGATACGTATTTGCAGGCGAAAAATAAAAGCCCGGGTCAAGATTTTAACCAGACACCACGCTGATGAGCATTTCACACACACAACATAACTTTCTGGAACAATACAGAATTAATATTCACCATTTTTTTTTCCCTATTACCAAGAACCTACAGTGTTTTGCAAAAGTATTCATCCTCCTTGGTGTTTGTCCCGTTACAACCTGGAATTAAAATGGATTTTTGGAGGGTTAGCACCATTTTGATTTACACAACACATCGACCACTTTAAAGGTGCACATTGTTGTTTTATTGTGACACAAACAATAAGATAAAAAAGCAGAAATCTGGAGTGTGCATAAGTATTCACTCCCCAAAGTCAATACTTTATAGAGCCACCTTTTGCTACAACTACAGCTGCAAGTCTCTTGGGGTATGTCTCTATTAGCTTAGCACATCTAGCCACTGGGATTTTTGCCCATTCCTCAA
>JAPFFA010000025.1:63972364-63982896 GCA_026153275.1 Sciades herzbergii
TCAATTTAGAGCCACCAATTAGCCTAACCTGCATGTCTTTGGACTGTGGGGGAAACCAGAGCACCCGGAGAAAACCCGCGCAGACACGGGGAGAATATGCAAACTCCGCACAGGAAGGCCCTCACCAGCTGCTGGGTTCAAACGCAGAACCTTCTTGCTGTGAGCCGCCCCGTAAACAAATCAGTTTAAAGTAAACTTTGGCATATCTAAAAGCAAATATCTGCCAGCTTATTTATCTGGGTGTGATTGTCTGAGTCTGATTTGCCTGCAAACAGCCCACAGGCATCAGTCATGAGCTGAGAGATGAAAGGCATCCCATCATCTGTGAGCAGATCTTTGGTCATTCACGACTGTATCGTATCACCTCGACTTTTACTAACATTGTAAATGTTTGGGAACTGAGAAAATCAATTGCTGTAGTTTTGAAAGTGAAATGCTGTCCCCATTCTTGCCTGACATAGGATTTCAGTTGCTTAACAGTTTGTAGTCTCCTTTGTCACATTTTGGATTTCATAATGCACCAGATGTTTTCAATGGGTGACAGGTTTGGGCTGTAGGCAGGTAAGTTTAGCACTTGGTCTTTTACTACTGAGCCATGCAGTTGTAATACATGCAGAAGGCAGCTTGGCATCGTTTTGCTGAAATTAGTATATAACGTAGGTATATATCATTTCAACATTTAACCCTTCATGGAGATGAGTTAAATTGATCATTTTGCATATATTTATTTGAAACAGCCAAACCTTGAGTGTCTATGGTTCTACACATTGCAGAATACTCATTCATGGCTTAAATTAAAGAATACACTTGGGTCATCAACTACGGTCACTTAAGATGTTTTATTATGTTCATTTTAGATTCAGTTTTGGAGCAGAAAGAAAAAAAGTCATAAGAATAATAAATACCTTTTTTAATATGGAGTGCAGAACTGGATTTTGAGATGCCTAACAAACTAAACATTTCCTGATTCCTGATCTTGACAGAATGTGTATGAATTTTGAAGCAGATAGGCAAAGGTTTGCAAGTGTTTCACAACAATTTTCATATGGTAGCTTTAGACATATCCAAAACCTATATTACTGTTATTTATCCAAAACCTATAGTATTGTGCTGTTATTACTTTCTATGCCAGACAGGGAGAGCGGTGGCTAAAACAATGACTCAGTAGTGTTCTCTTATGCAGGAGCCTAGGCACCTCTGTTCAGTTTGAAAGTGGCCAATCCGCATGTCCTTTTAAACCAGAGCATGAGTAATATTGGCTAAAATGGATGCCAATCACATAAGGGGAACCAGAAACAAGAAACAGCCATGTTTGTCAGGGCACGTCTATACCGGAATTGGGCTTTGTATGGGTGCTACACATGAAAATGACCATCAGACAAGGAATGTTTTGTTTTTGAGCAACAATTAACTGTGCAGGCTCAGAGAAGACATTTATGTCTTTTGAATATTCAGGCATGTTTTTGGAAAAAAATCTTTTTGTGATTGCTATGAGTTCAAGAAGGTGACGCTCATATGATATGGGAAAAAGACACGTGCTGTACAGTTAGGTGAGTAGACGAATAAACTTCTATTATATCATCATTAAAACTACCTTGTCATTTAGTTCTTTGGATAGAAAATAACATTTTTTAAATTGCAAAAAACTAGACATTCTGGCAATGATAATATGTTTACATGGATGATTAAATGACCAGGCATGATTTAAATGCACACAGCAGAGGGTGTGAGAGGTTTATTCTTTGATTGTTTTGTAATGAACTGGAGGACACAGGTATATGAAATTAGGTGGGTTTGGAGCAGTATTAGTGTCTCTGAAGTTGGTACCCTTTTTATGGTTATGGGTTATTTAGTTTTGGTGTTAGATTAAAGGAACTGAGTGTGGTATTTCCCTGATGTGGGTGGAATACTGAAGCGCAGCAGATGGGAGATGATGTTCTCACACAACTTTATTGTCTTTGCTTTGCTTTTCAGCTTTACTTGGTGCGCACATACACGCGCGCGCACGCACACACGGGTATTGTCATCAGGAGCGCTCCTCTCTTGTCACTCTCTCCCTCCTTTTCTATCTTCTGTCTTCAGTGCAAAACACAAACAACATTAATCGACAACAGGTGTACTGACTTTGCCACTCACCTTCCCTGACCCCACCCTCCATTCACAAACCAATGCTTGGCCATGCCCCTGCTGCCACATACTGGCCTGCAGAGGACTCCTCCCCTGACAGGGAAAGAAGTCTGCCACGACCATCTGCACCCACGGCCTGTGGACCACCTTGAACTTAAATGGCTGGAGGCCAAGATACCAATGGGTGATCCACGCATTGACATCCTTCATGTGGTGGAGCCACTGGAGGGACACGTGGTATGAACAGAGGGTGAAAGGGTGCCCTAGTAGGTAGTATCAGAGAGTGAGGACCACCCAATTAATGGCCAGGCACTCCTTCTTGATGGTGCTGTACTTGCTTTCATGCATCAAGAGTTTGTGGCTGATGTACAGCATGGAACGTTCCGCACCCTCCACCTTCTGGGACAGAACGGTCCCCAGCCCTCTGTCCAATGTGCCTGTCTGTAAAATAAAAAGGAGAGAAAAGTCAGGTGAATGTAAGAGTGGCCCCCCATACAGTGCAGATTTTACCTTAGTGAAAGTCTGTTGGCACTGCTCCATTCACTGGACCAGATCTGGTGCTCCCTTTTTAGTGAGATCAGTCAGTGGGCTGGTGACATCTGAATAATTAGGTATGAACCTGCAATAGTAGCCAGCCAGCCCCAGGAACTGTCTCATCCCCTTGTTGGTCTTGGGCCTCGGGCAGGCCTCAATCACTGCTGTCTTGTCAATTTGGGGACACACCTGCCCATGACCCAAGTGGAAACCCAGATACTGTATTTTCACCCACCCATTTGCACACTTTTTTGGGTTAGCTGGGAGACCCACACGCCTCAGTGACTCTAGGATGGCCCTAAGGTGTTCTATGTGCCGCAGCCAGTCATTGCTATATATAATGATGTAATCAAGGTAGGCTGCTGCATAGGCAACGTGGGGGCAGAGGATCTTGTCCATGAGCCACTGGAATGTAGCAGGAGCCCCAAATAGCCCAAAAGGAAGAATGACAAATTGGTGTAATCCAAACAGTGTGGAAAAGGCCATTTTCTCATAATGGAGGAGTCAAGGGGATCTGCCAATATCCCTTTGTCAAATCTGGTACCGGATAAAATTGAGCAGTGCCTAATCGATTGAGCAACTCATCAATGTGAAGCATTGGGTATGCTTCAAATTTAGACACCATGTTGACTTTTCTGTAGTCCACACAGAACTGGACCAACCCACCGGCCTTGGGAATCAGGACCACTGGGCTTCTCTAGTCACTGTGGGACTCCTTGATTATGCCCATTTCAAGCATGGCCTTGAATTTGTCCTGAACCACCTTTTTCTTGTGTTTTGGTAAGTGGTAGGGATGGCTCCGCACCAACACCCCTGAGGGTGTTTCAGTGTGGTGTTCTGTGAGGTGGGTGTGACCGTGAAGGCATGAGAACATGTCAGGAAATTCCTCTTGCAACCTGAAAACCTCTGTGAGTTGGGCCGGTGAGAGGTGGTCTCCACAGGGGACCAGAGCAGTTTGAGTAGCTATTTTTTTTTAACCTCTGGCCCCAGCTCCACCTTCTCTGGAACTACCGATGCTAATGCCACAGGGAATCCCTTGTTCCAGTGTTTTAGCAGGTTGAGGTGGTATATTTGCAGTGCCCCCTATCTGTTTGCCTCACCTCATTGTCGACATCCCCAATTTGCTGTGTAACCTCGAAGGGCCCTTGCCACTTGGCGACTAATTTGGAGCTTGAAGTGGGCAATAGTATGGGTACTTTGTTTCCCAAGCTGAACTCTGTAAGGCATGTGCCCCTGTTGTATGGCTAAGCTTGACGTACTTGTGCCTGTCACAATTTCTCCTGAGTTAAGTACGTGAGGGTGTGGAGCTTTGTGCACAGGTTGAGAACGTATTGAATTTCATTTTTACTCGCTGAAGGTTCCTCCTCCCAATTTTCCTGCAGTACGTCCAAAATGCCACATGGCTTTTGCCCATATAATAATTCGAACAGGGAGAACCCCGTGGAGGCTTGTGGGACATCTCGTACTGCAAATAACAGGAGCTCAAGCCATGTATCCCAGTTTAATGCATCCTTGCTTACAAACTTTCAAATTAGATTTTTAAGTGTTTGATTAAACAACTTCACCAAGCCATCTGTTTGTAGGTGATAGACACTGGTGCAGATAGATTTAATTCCCAATAACCCAGACAGCTCACAAAGTGTTCATGACATAAAGGTAGTGCCCTGGGCAGTCAGGATTTTTTTCTGAATCCTGACTCAGGAGATACTGTAACATGGAAGAGCGTCTCCACAATACTGTTTGCTGAAATATTGTGGAAAGGCACTGCTTCCGGATATCACATTGCATAATCCACCAGAACTAAAATAAAGTGATATCCTCATGCTGACTGATCTAATGGCCTGACATGATCCATACCAATTCTTTTGAAGGGGGTCTCAATTAGAGGGAGAGGGCACAAAGGTGCTTTTGGAGTGGCCATGGGATTTACTAGATGGCATTTGCGGCATGCGGCACACCACTGACAAACATCCCTGTGAATCCCTGGCCAGTCGAACCGAGCCATTATTTGGGCTAGTGTCTTATCCTGTCCTAAGGGTCCAGCTATTGGATTAAAGTGAGCCGCATGGAATAGGAGTTCCCTACGGCTCTTTGGGATTAATAACTGGGTTATCTGTTTGCCGGGTTGAGTATCCTGCATCACTCAATATAGCCTATCCTTAATAATAGCAAAGTACAGGAAGGAGGGTGTCACATTTGGCTGAAGAGTTTGACCATCAATTACTCTCACTTGGTCAAATGCATGACACAGAGGCTCATCTCATGAATGCTCTCACAGGAAGTCCTCAAGGGAATCCCCAAGAGATGGAGAAGGGGCGAGCTGCTCCTCACTCCTCGCGTTGCGCTGATGTGGTTCTGATGTAGACGGCTCTGTGACAGCTTCCCCAGTCAATGTCATGCTTGGATCCCCCCATGATGTATTATCGCAGGACCCACCCCTTACTATATGTGCCATTAATTCCCTAAACCCCAGCCAATCAGTCCCAAGGATCAGCAGGTGGGTAAGATGCAGGTTAACCACCAACTTCATGCTATGCTTTTCCCCCCAATATAAAATTTGGATGGACACTAGTGGATAATTGTGAACATCCCTGTGCACACACAAAACCTTCATCACTTGTGCTTTCCCCAGTGCCTCACCTTGCACCAGGCTTTGGTGGATTGAGGTCTGATTACAACCAGAATCAAATGAGAGTATTAAAGTAAATGAAACAAACCTTATCAGGAAGGAAGGAAGAGAAAGAAAACATCTGGGTGTAGAACACTCATCTAAACCTCTAAACTGTAAACTAAAAAGGAAATGTACAAGCATGGATCAGGTAGCACAGCTTTATATCCAACTCAAATGGGTGTGTGGAGCTGTAACCGCCATCACACGCATCCACCAGTGGCGGATAGTGGAACAGCCTCCAGATATGGAGGGTAGCTGCAAAATAAGCAGGACTACGTTCATGACGAATAAGCAGTGGTGGACCAACAGCGACAGACACTACCAAGGAGGTATGGTGTGAAGAGTTGGCATACTTCTCACATTAAAAGCCACATATGCCCTTTGACAGGTCTGTGACATGGTGAGTGCAGACCGCTGTCAAATAAGCCCATTGCCCTTGCTGTCTTTGGAGGACCCCAACGGCGGAGCAGGCGGAGGATGTGTCTTACACTAAATGGCTGCAATGGTGGAGGAGGGCTATGCCATTTTGGGCTGGCTACAAAAGGCGCCACTTGACAGACCAGGTGTGCAGCAGCTCGATGCATCTCTCAAACTATTTGTTTGTCTTCCCTAGCAGTGCCACAGACTCGGGATCTGAGGGCCAAGAGCATGGGCTACATCCTGGCAAGCTGTTGTCCACCCTAAACAAGCTCATGCCAATGGCCTCCTTCTGGAAACAAGTCCAGCAGCAATGGGATAAGGATGGTGGGAGCAGGTTTGGTGGAACTGGAAGCTCTTAGTCTGGACCTGCACACTGGCGGCAGATGTGTGACGGTCGTCTCCCCTGTGAACTGTGGCTAAACAGGGATTTGGCCCTGCATCTGTGACTGGGTAGGCCTTTTTAGGGACACCGCTGCCCACCCCTAATGGGGAAGGCCCTAGAAAATGTGGGCTAAAAATCGGAAGCCACACCTGAGCCTGGCTGGGGTACCGCACCCAGCGGGATACCCTCTCTGTGGGCAAAACTCAAAAAGAAAACCTCTGATCTCTCACCTTACTGTTGGATCTTGGAATGTTCAAACACTCCTAGATTGCAAGGACTCGGACTGCCCTGAACAAAGAATGGCACTGGTCACAAGAGAACTTGCCAGATTCGACATAGACATTGCCGCTTTGAGTGAAACCCAGCTGTCTGGCGAAGGCCAGCTTGAAGAGGTCGGAGCTGGATACACTTTCTTCTGGAAAGGGAAAGACCCTGAGGAATGCCAGGACCATGGAGTTGGCTTCGCCATCAAAAGCCTACTGGTAAAGGACTACAATCTGGCGCCTAGAGGTATCAACAAACATCTCATGATGCTCTGATAACCTATCCCTGGGAACTACTTTGCCACTGTTTTCTCAGCCTATGCCCCAACCTTAGATGCAGAAGAAGACGCCAAAGAATCATTCTACCAACAACTGAACTAGATTATCTCCTGTGTTCTAGCCGGAGACTGCTTACTCCTCCTGGGCAATTTCAATGCAAGGGTGGGGAAGGACTACCGCCTGTGGCAAAACACTCTCAGGAAGGAAGGTGTCGGAAACTGCAATGCCAATAGCCTTCTTCTCCTTTGTTTGTGTGCAGAGCATGAACTGTTTATTACTAACACGCAGTTCCATATGCCGAACCGCTTTAAAACTACTTAGAGGCATCCTTGATCCAAACAGTGGCACATCCTTGACTATGTCATCGTCCGACAACAGCACAAAAAGGATGTCCTCATCACCAGATGCATGCCAGGTGCCGATGACTGCTGGACTGACCATTGACTGCTCGTTTCGAAACTCAAGCAGATGTTATGCCATAAACCAAAATACCGGCAAAGCAATGCCCCACCATGAAAGAAATACAACGTAGGCAAGCTGTACCATCCAGCCACATTGGAAAGCCTACAGACAAGCTGTACAACATGGCCTTAACTCAAACCTGGCAGACCAAGGCTCGATTGAGGAAGAGTGAACCACTCTCTGCGCCGCTATCAATGAAGCAGCCAAAGAGATCACTGGCTTCCACTAGTGGAAACACCAAGACTGGTTTGACTGCAATGACACTGAGATCACTGCGATCATAGATGAGAAACAGAAAGCCAGGATTGTGCATCAACTAGATCCCACCTCCACCGAAAAGAAGACCTGTTACCAACAACTGAAAAGCTGGTGCCAGATGAGGCTCCGTGAGATCCAAAACAACTGGTGGCAAGAAAAGGCAGCGGAGTTCCAGCCCTATGCTGATGAGAGAGACTTTCAAAACTTCTATACGAGCACCAAGGCAATCTATGGGCCCAAGAGAACATCCGCGGGAACCCTTCTATCAGGGGACAACACCACGCTTCTGACAGAGAGCCAGGACATTCTGAACCGATGGAAAGAACATTTCAACATGCTGCTCAACTGCAACACCTCTGCGGCGGAGGACTTTATCTGGAACGTGCCCCAGCACCCTCCTAGACCCTGGCTGTCCATTCCACCCTAATTCAGCGAGCTTCAAACTGCTTTTAAGCAGATATGCTGGGGAAAGAACGCAGGACCCAATAACACCCTGGTTGAGCTGCTGGACCATGGTGGAATTGGCCTCAAGACTCACCTGTTCAGTTTGATGCTCCAAATGTGGGAGGCAAAGTGTATACTGAACAATCTGAAAAATGTGCTGATTGTCACCATTTTCAAGAAAGGGGACCGAAACATCTGTGGCAACTACAGAGGGGTATCCCTACTCTCAATTGCTGGAAAAATCCTGGCTAGAATCATCCTCAATCGCCTTCACGAGTTTGCAGAAACCATCTTGCCTGAATTCTAATGTGGGTTCCGTGCCTCGCGAGGAATGATCAACATGATTTTCTGTGCACGACAGCTTCAGGAGAAGGCATGAGAGCAACAAAAACCCCTCTTCCTCATTTTCTATGACTTAGAAAAGCCTACAACAGCGTGCCAAGAGAAGCCGTGGGGGCCATGCTACGACGCTTTGGCCTCCAGGACCCCTTCATCAACTTGATCCAGGTGTTACACGACGGCATGACAGCACGAGTCACCCAACAGAACACCATCTCGGACAAATTTTCCATCACCTGTGGACTGAAGCAGGGTTGTTCTCATGCCAACTCTGTTTTCTTTGTACCTCGCAACCATGCTGCACGAAGTTCCACTGGATAACCTGGGAGTGGAGATCAGATATCGCTTCAATGGTGGACTGTTTAACCTGTCTTGCTTCCTCTCCAAGCGTCTTACCACCACCTGCAATGTGACAGAGTTGCAGTACGCAGACAACAATGCTGCCCTGGCTCACTCAGCCCTAGAACTGCACCAGTCAGTTGACAACTTTTGTTCTGCATACTCCCACTTCGGTCTGACTGTCAACACTGGAAAGACCAAGTACAAGTACCAAGTGGTGGTACAACCACCACTACGCATGGACCCACCCGTCTGCAACGTCTCGATCGCAGGAACTAACATTGAATGCGTGAAATACTTCCCCTACCTTGGAAGCCTGCTCTCTGTCCTGTGCAATTCCACCAAAGATGTCGAAAACAGGCTCCGGGCAGTACACCTCGCTTTCAGAATGCTCGTCAACCATGTGTTCAAAAACAAAGGCCTCAACATCAGAATGAAGATCATGGTCTACAATGCTGTAGTCATCTCCACCCTTCTATACGGCTGTGAGATATGGACCCTGTACCGCCGAGACTGAAAAAAAGCTGGAGCAATTCTATCAAAAGAAGCTCAGCTCCATCCTCAACATCAGTTGGCAGGACTACATTACTAACACTGCTGTCCTGGAAAGAGCAGGGGTGACCAGCATCAAAGCAACCATCATGAAACATCGACTCAGATGGTCAGGACATGTGATCTGCATGAGCGAGACGAGGCTCCCATGAGAATTCTGTTCAGCAAGCTGAGCTTGTGGAAATGCCTTCTTGGAGTCCCTCTGTGATGCTACAAGGACCAGCTGAAACAAGCCCTGAAGGCCACCAACATCGACATTAACACCTGGGAGGAGGCAACTGAAATGTGACCGAAGTGGTGAAACCTCATCAGAGAGGGCACCAAGAGCTTTGAGATGGAAAGAAGATCTCACCACCTCTGTGGTGGGGGAATGGGGTGGGGATGAGAAGGAGAAAGGGAGAGAAAGAGAGAAGAGGCCACGTGTCCGCTTGCTACTGGAACCACAGCCAGATGGTCCTCCACCAGCTCAATGGCTTGATCCAGCGACACTGGGAGGTGACACTGAACCCACTCCGCTGTTCCTTCTGGAAGCCACACGACAAACTGCTCCAGTATCACCAGGTCAATGATCCACTCGGTGTCATGGTCGTCTGCCCTCAGCCACTGCCGGCAGGTGTCCTGGAGCTGTTGGCTGAATGCAAATGGCCAGCCAACCTCCTCCAATGTCAGCATCCGGAAGTGCTGGCAATGTTGTTCTGAGTAGTGGCCGACATGCTGCAGGATGGCTCGCTTCAGGTTCTCATTGATGAATTGGCTGTTGGTGGGGAACTGCTGCACAGCAATCTGCGCCTCTCCAGTCAGTAATGGTAGCAGGCACGCAGCACGCTGCTCGACCGGCCACCCCCACATTTCGGCTGCTTGTTCAAAGAATGTGATGAAGGCTTCTGGATTGTTGTGCGGTCCAATCTTGGTAAGGGTAATGTGGGAAGGGTCTTTTGCGGTGGCAGTTGAGGACCCCACCGACACGAGCAGGTGCTGGAATGCCTGGCTATCTTCCTGCTGAGCCAGCATCAAGGCTTCAAGCCATTGTCCCTGCTCCTTCCAGAGGGTGATCAACACTTGGTGCTAATTCTGTTGGGTGGTTGCAAGGGTATGGATCAAGTCTTTAAATGGGGAAGACTCCATTGGTGGTTCTCTTCAGTATCCCAGCTTTTGGCACCACTGTGGTATTTCCCTGATGTGGGTGGAATACTGAAGCACAGCAGATGGGAGATGATGTTTGCACACAACTTTATTGTCTTTACTTTGCTTTGCTTTACAGCTTCACTTGGCGTACGTATACACACACACACACACACACGTTCTCATCGGGAGTTCTCATTGCTCTCTCCCTCCTTTTCTACTTTCTGTCTTCACTGCAAAACATACAAACAGCATTAATTGACAATATGAGACCCGTGCTGGCAAAATGAGTCGGAATGCGCACAGGCTAATAATGAGCTAGAGGGAATAATGTGAAAAA
>JAPFFA010000025.1:64574895-64586631 GCA_026153275.1 Sciades herzbergii
CACACAGTAAAATGGGAAAGTCCAAGGAGCTCAGTGCAGATCTGAGAAAGAGGATCGCAGATATACACAACTCCAGACTGTCTCGGAGCCATTTCTAAATAACTGCAAATTCCAAGAACAGTTCAAACAATTGTATGCAAGTTATTGTGTAGTCACTTTGCCAAGCCACTTTGCTTCAAGAAAACCCAAACTGCCACCCTCAGCTGAAAGGAAATTGGTTTGGATGGTCAGGAACAACTTGAGAACCACCATGGCACAGCCCTGCCATGAACTGGAAGCTGATGGATCACTATCTACAGTTCAGTGAGTTTTACATTACCATGGACAAAGAGGCTGCCATCCAAGAAATAACCCCTTGCTCCATGCAGCTTAACTAAAGTTTGCTGAACCAAGCTGACCACATGGACAAAGAAAAAAGCCTTCTGGAGGTTCCTAACACAACCCTCCCCAATCTTTCTGGGTTTGAGACCAGCGCTGAGTATGCACTGGCTTGTGCAACCCCAGAGGCTGGGTATTTTTACAGAATCTGCATGTCTTTGAACTGTGGGAGGAAACCAATTGAAATCAGTGCAAACAACATGCAAACTCCATGTAGAAAGGCCCCTGTAAGTGATGAGATATGAACCCAGAACTTTATTGCTATGAGGCAACAGTACAAACCTCTTTACCACTGTGCCACCCAGAATACAGAAAAAAAAAAGCTTTCTCTTATTCTCATGTTTATTGTTTTTGCAACCATAGACTTTGCACGACACCATTTTTCAACAATGTTTTATACAGCCAGCTACATTGTGGTGTCTGGAGCAGCAAGAAAATCAAGATGCAAGAAACCTAGCAACATTTCTACATCATGCTGACCTTTGACACTGTCCACAAAATGGCAATATTGCTATGACCTGAAGTGGAACTTACATGAAGAGGAATACAAAAGAACTTTAAAGCACTGCTTTATGCAACACAATATGACAATAGAGGCTCATCAAAATCAATTTATGCAAAATAGATCGCATTTCTTGCCTTTGTTTATTTTTCAGTGCATGTACCCTTTAAAGTGTCAAGGAATAGGTTTAGCAAGGTGGTGAGAGAAAATACACAACTGTACTCTGAGAAACTCCAAGACCAGTTCTCAGCCAATGACTCTGCATCTGTCTAGAAAAAACTCAGACAGATCACAAACTACAAACTTACAGCCCCCCACTCTGTTAATGACCTGCACCTTGCCAACCAACTGAAAGAGTTCTATTGTCACTTTGAAAGACAATGAGACTGACCTGACACTGTCCCCCTGTGACTCTATACACCAATTCCTGTCCACCACCCCCACCCTTCTCCTCAGCTGCAGGCAGGGCCTCTCTGCAACTTCACACCTTGGAAGCCGTCTCCTCCCCACCAAAGCCACAACTCTCTCCATTCTGGAGAAAAACCTTAGCACACGCTTCAAGAGGCTGAAACCCTGCAAAGCAGCAGGTCCTGACTGTCTCTCCATCCACCCTGAAGCACTGTGCTGATCAGTGGTCTTCAGTGTTCACAGACATCTTTAACACCTCCCTGGAGGCATGCCATGTGCCAACCTGCTTCAAAGCCTCCACTATTATCCCTGTCCCCCCCAAAAAAAAAACAAAGCTCACAGGATTTAATGACTACAGACACACTGCCCTGACCTCTGTGGTTATGCAGTCATTTTAGCACCTTGTGCTTTCTCATCTTAAATACATCACTGACCCACTCCTGGATCCCTTGCAGTTCACCTATGGAGACAACAGGTCTGTAGACAATGTTGTCAACATGGCTCTGCATTTCACCCTCCAGCACCTGGACTCACCAGGAACCTACGCTAGAATCTTGTTTGTGGATTTTAACTCTCCTTCAATATTATCATCCCTGACTTTCTGCAGGACAAGCTCTCCCATCTGAGTGTGCCTGATTCCACCTGCAGGTGGCTCACTGACTTTCTGTCTGACAGGAAGCAACATGTGAAGCCGGGGAAGCATGTCTCTGACTACCGGACTATCAGCACCAGATCCCCCAAGGCTGCACCCCCTCTCCTCTTCTCCTTTCCCTGTACACTGACAGCTGCACCTGCAGTCATCAGTCTGTCAAGCTCCTGAAGTTCACGGACAACACTACCCTCATTGGACTCCTCTCTGATGAGGATAAGTTTGCCTATGGATGGAAAATTGACCATCTTATGACCTGGTGCAGGCAGAACAACTTGGAGTGCAATGCTTTAAAGACAGTGGAGATGACCTGTAGACTTCAGGAAGAGCTCTGCCACACCTGCCATATCACCCTGTTTGTCTCTCCAGTGACATCTGTAGTGTGTTTCTGCTTCCTGGGCATGACCATCACACAGGATCTCAAGTGGGAGAGGAATATTAGCTCTCTCTCACCAAGAAAGCACAGCAGAGGATGGACTTCCTGTGGCAGTTGAAGTTCAACCTGCCAAAGTTAATGATGGTGCACTTTTACACTGCTGTCATTGGGTCCATCCTCACTTCCTCCATCACAATCAAATACACTGCTTTCACTGCCTAGGATAATGGCAGATTGCAACATATTCAATCTACCATGAAGGTGATTAGCTGTGATCTTTGATTGCTTCAGGACCTGTATGACTCCAGGACCCTAAGGAGGGCAGAAGGGATTATGGCCAACCCCTCCCACCCCAAACACAAACTTTTAAGACACTTCCCTCTGGTAGGAGGTTGCAGTCCATCAGGAACCAAACCTCATGCCAAAAGTTCAGTTTTTTTCCCTGCTACAGTTGGCTACAATAAGGTCAGACACCCCCACTGACTCTGTGTGTCAATCATCGTCTTCTGGGCAACTATCCAGTCAGCAGTCTTCCCCATGATTGTGGTTCTGTGTAGTGAACTAAACCAAGAGATACATGGTATTAATACTGTTTTACTCAAACTCGAAATGAAATATTCCAATATTTTGAGATTTTTTTTTGTGCTGAAGGTCATAATTATCAAAATTTAAAAAAGAAAAATGCTTGAAATATTTTAGATTATGTACAATGAGTCAATAATATATTAAATGTACACTTAAATAACTGATGGAAAATATTGAACATTTTCACAATATTCTAATTGTTGAGACGCACTAGCATAAGTTGATTATTTTGCATACATGCAGTATCTAACATCTCTTTTTCTGCTGATTATTTCCTCTTTTATGTCGTGACAGATTCCACTGAATGTACACAATGCTATCAAGACTACTGGTCAAATCCTCAGCGAGATGAATGTGTGAAGAAGGAAATTGAATATTTGTCCTACGAAGAAACTATGGGAATTTTGCTAACAGCTGTTTCTATTATTGGTGCATTTACGACAATGGTAATCGCTATCATATTCTTAAGACATAAAAATACCCCAATTGTCAAGGCCAACAACTCTGAACTGAGCTTCCTACTGCTCTTCTCTCTGACTCTGTGTTTCCTTTGTTCACTTGCTTTCATTGGTCAGCCCTCTGAGTGGTCCTGTATGCTGCGGCACACAGCATTTGGGATCACCTTCGTCATCTGCATCTCCTGTGTACTGGGAAAAACATTAGTGGTGTTGATGGCTTTCAGGGCTACACTTCCAGGCAGTAATGTCATGAAATGGTTTGGGCCACCACAACAGAGATTCAGTGTTCTTTTTTTCAGTCTCATACAGGTCCTTATTTGTGTGCTTTGGTTGACAATATCTCCTCCATTCCCCTTTAAAAACCTCAAGAGCTATCAGGAAAAAATAATTCTTGAATGTCATTTGGGTTCAAACCTAGGTTTCTGGGCTGTGCTGGGTTATATAGGTTTTTTGGCTCTTTTATGTTTTCTTTTGGCTTTTCTGGCTCGGAAGTTGCCTGATAATTTTAATGAAGCAAAATTTATCACATTTAGTATGCTGATCTTCTGTGCAGTTTGGCTCACTTTTATTCCGGCTTATGTCAGCTCTCCTGGAAAATTCTCTGTAGCTGTAGAGATATTTGCCATTTTAGCATCAAGCTTTGGTTTATTATTCTGTATATTTCTTCCAAAGTGTAACATAATAATACTAAAGCCAGAGAAAAATACTAAAAAGGAAATGATGGCCAAAGTTATTTGAATTGTTATTGGAGTAGCTGTTTTGGTTTTAGTACACCCTTTTATCCTTTGCACAGCATGTGACCCATTCAAAATTAACTTCAGCTGTATAATATTTTAGACCAAGCTCAGCATATTTTTGTGAGGCAAGTTCGGTAAACTGATTTTGAATTATGTGTAATTTTTACATTTTTTAGTGTAAATACAAAATGTAGATACAAATATGCTAAAGCCATAATATGTTACCTGAGACTCAGCTGAAGAATGTTTGCTTAATTTAACAAGTCTAATGACAAGGAAACATGTGATAGCATAGAATGATCCATCTTTGCTAAAAGAGCCCCCCCCCAAAAAAAAAAAAAAAGAAAAATTTAAATGAATTTAAAAAAAAAATAAATAAATAAAAAACATCACTAGCCACTAGATGTCCTGAGTCAATAACCAAAATGAATCAGTCCATTTAATTCCGGGGAGCTGATCACAACTTGATAACGCCCAATGTGTTAGTTACCTCAAAAAAATTTTCATGGCCGAATATCATTGGCTGTTCTATAATGTGGTCTCATATCATATCTCACACTGTACATGTTTAAATTTGAGGCAATTACGTTCTGAAAGTCAGTGTAAAATTCAGAGCTCAATGAAATGTCATTCTCAACATCATTTTAATGTGCTTTTCTTCAGCACAAAACATGGACATTGGCATCACATACACTAAGCTTGTTTTGTCAAGTTAATCAACTTCATTTCATAGTATCCAGTGGTAACACGTGCTTATAATTCTGTGCTATGCCAGTGTGAACAATTTGCACAATATACTGTATTTACTTTCTCATAGAAAGACACAACTAAATGAAGCTCTGGGCTCCAGTAAATGACACCAGATATATGATTTTCTCACAAATATGTATTTTTGCAGTGGGAATGAAAAAGATCTGTAATGGTCATGTCTAAGGCCAACCCCAACATTTTTTTTTTTTTACAAATTATTTATTTATTCTAATTGTATTGAACTAGATATGATCATTATATGAGACTATACTGTTTAAAATCATTTTCTAAAACATTTTTCATGAAATTCACTGGAGTTACACTATGCTATGCAATTATGCAAATGAAATGATTCACATTGAGAATGGTTGTTCATGCTTACCTTCTTATCCACTCATATGTATTGCAATGAATCCCAATTATTATCTGAAAATAATTGTTAAATTTATGTCAGATAAGCATAAGGCCTACAGATCTTCTATTATATCTAAATATTTTTGTTTGCATGAATGGTGTACTGATGGGGCTTGGATTGTTTCTGTGCAATAAAGGTGCTTCAAGGTAACTTCTTTTGTGTAAGTCTATTTTTGGATACTTTTGATATTCAGTCTTCCATGACAGGAGCAGAGAGTGAAAACATGGCTCGGGAGGTAGTATCAGATTGAGGACTACCCATTTGATGGCCAGACAGTCGTTCTTGATTGTGCTGTACTGTACTTTGTCTCCTTCACTGAGAGCTTGCAGCTGATGTACAGCACAGGGTGCTGCTCCACCTCCACCACCTGTGACAAAATGGCCCCCAGCCCTGTCTATGACATGTCAGGCTGTAAGACAAAAGGGAAGCAAAGTCAGGTGAATGCAACAACAAGCCCCCCACACAAAACCACTTTAACCTGGGCAAAAGTCCATTCACCTGGCTCCCTCCTTTGGACCAAATCTGGTGCCCCTTTTTCAGTGAGGTAAGTCAGCAAGGTGGTTACAACCAAAAAATTAGGTACAAACTTTCTGTAGTAGCCAGCCAGTTCCAGGAACTGCCTCACCCCCTTTTTGGTATTGGGTCTCAGGCAGGCTGCAATTGCTGCAATCTTAACAATTTGGGGAAGTACCTGCTCATGACACAAGTGGAAGCCCAAATACCATATTCCACCCACCCCGTTGCAGACTTCCTTGGGTTTACCATGAGTCCTGCTCATCTCAGCGATCTCAGAACAGTGCTCAGATGTTGTAAATGTCACTGCCAATCATTATTGAAAATGATGATGCCATTTAAATAGGCAGTCATATATGCACTGTGTGGGCAGAGGATTCTGTACATGAGTCGTTGAAATGTCGCTGGAGCTACAAACAACCCAAATGAAAGGGTGACAAACTAGTGTCACACAAGTGCTGTGGAAAATGACATTTTCTGTCTGGACACTGGAGTTAATAGAATCTGCGAATGTCCCTTGAGTAAGTCCAGTGTCGAATTAAAAAAAAAAAAAAGCCTTGCCTCATATATTGAAGAGTTCTTCAGTGTGATTCACTGAATATGTGTCAAATTTTGACACTGTACTGACTTCTCTAATGTCTGCGCAGAACCGGACTGACTTGATGGTTTTGGGAACCAAAACCACTGAGCTGCCCCACTCACTGTGCAACTCCTCGATTATGCCCATTTCAAATGTAGCACTGAGTTTATCCCAAACCAAATTGTTTTGTGTTTGGGGAGCCTATATTGGCAGCTGCATACCAACATCCCTGGAGGTGTCTCAGTGTGGTGCTCTGTCAGGTTAGTGTGACCAGGCAGACTTGAAAACACATTGAAGGATTTGTCCTGCAAAATGGCAACCTGTGCTCTCTGAGATGGTGAGAGGTAGTCTCCACAGGGGTCCAAGGTGAATTGGGCTGCACTTTAGAGACTTATATCCCAGCTCCTCCCTCTCAGGAACCACCATGGCCAGAGCCACAGGAACTGCCTCTTGCCACAGTTTCAGGAGATTGAGGTGGTAAATCTGAAGTATGCCATCTCTATCCATTTACCTGACCTCATAATCATCTTCTCCAATTTACCCTGTGACCTGACTCATTCCCTTTCCCGTGCATTATCCAATCCCCCCAAGTTTTGCTGCAGTAGGAGCCATCAAGAAATAAATGCTTTCCTAAAACTTTAAACCCTGGCCAATTTGTCCCCAGACTTAGTGGATGGGTGAGGTAAGGACTAATTGTCACCACTATATGATGCTTTTTGGCCCTAAATTGGATAGTGAAAGGCACTAGTTGATATTCATGAACATTCCCATGTGCATACCTCAAATTCTCCAACTGCACATTTACTGCATTGAATCAGGCTTTGCTGAACTGTGGTCTGATTACAACCTGAGTCCACCAAGGCCTGATGTGTAGTCCCCTGAATACTCACTGACATTCTGTACATTCCTGTTTAATCAGGGGAGACCCAAGGCATGTCAGGAATGCAGCTCTGAATCACCACCTTCTTAAGGGATGCTGATCCCAGAATTGCCCAGCTTTCCTACCATACTTGCAGATTTGACAGCATGGACAGTTCCACCTGTGGAGCAAGAGAGGGAGTTAATGGCAACATTGGCATGGAAGCACAAGGGATGAGGGGAAATGCGGAGGGACACAGGTTCAGGGACCATGCTTTGGGAGAATCAGCCCCTGTTTCCATGGTCCAGGTATAGTGGAAAAAACACAGTGGGAGAGGGAGAGAAAGACAGAGAGAAGGGCCAGGGGTGGCTGCTCCCAGAAACACTTCTGGAAGGACATTGTAACTCCGGTACCTATGCCAAGATCCAAGCCTATGTCCAAGGCCATGCCCATGTTAATACTGGTGAACATGACAAGATTCAAGCCAATGTCCAAGTCCACACCCATGATAATGTGAGCAGAACGACTTCCGACCGGTGGCACTCACTTCACATCTGATGAAGACGTTGGAGCGGCTCTTCCTCAGCCTCCCCAGACCCCAGGTGCAACACACCCAGGACTGTGTGCAGTTAACTCAAGGTTATCTAGTGAAGGATACTGTGAGTTGGCCTAGTGGTTAGCGTGTCCGCCTCTCGATCGGGAGATCATGAGTTCTACTCACGGTTGGGTCATACCAAAGACCATCATAAAAATGGTACCTACTGTTGTCTAGCAAGGCACTCTGCAATACCCATGTGAGTGGGGAGTCAAACTCTCATGGTTACCAGAGGACTAGCCCCCCACTGTAACCCTAGCTATGTAATAAGCGAGAGGCCAAGGGCTACGGAAACAGAGATCGGTGCTGCCCTATGCGCCACATGGTGTGGGAAGGGACTTTGGTCTAGTGAAGTATGGTGTTCTAATGCTTAAATGCCCACCATATAGCAAAGTTCCCGATGAGCATGTATGGCAGGTGAAGGTGCCAACGTCATTGCGCCTGTTGGTTATGAAGACTGCCCATGATGATGCTGGTCATATGGGAGTCAAGAAAACATATGACAGAATCCTGTGTTACTGTTACTGGCCTCGAGTGAAAAGAGATGTAGTTTCTCATGTGAAAACCTGTCACATTTGCCAATTGACTGGTAAACCAAATCAGGTGCCAAAACCTGTCTTTCTTCATCTGATAGCCCTTCGAACATCTTGTGATTGACTGTGTGGTTCTGCTGCCCCATTTGAAAACAGGTAGTTTTTATCTGCTTACAGTGATTTGTCAGACAACCCGTTATCCTGCAGCATATCCCCGTCGTTCAATTATGGCCAAATCCATTGTTAAAGCTTTATCCCAGTTCATTTTGATATTTGGAATGCCTAAAATAATAAAATCTGATCGGGGCATGAATTTAACATCCAAGATGTTCTCTCGGGTATTGCGCTTATTAAAGATCTGGCATAATAAAACTTCTATGTATCACCCTCAAAGCCAAGGCATCTTGGAGTGCTTCCATCAGACACTCAAGTCAATGTTCAGGGCATATTGTGTAGAATTAGGCAGGGACTGGGAAGACAGCCTTCCCTGGGTGCTGTTGGCGGCCAGGAAGGTGATGCAAGAAAGCACCGGGTTTAGCCCGAACAAGCTCATCTTTGGCCATACAGTGCGTGGGCCAGTAGCATGTAACCAGTGAGCCGCTGCTGACTTTGACTGGTTATGTCAATGACTTCAGGCGATGATTGTATGTGGCTGGGAGATTAGCTTGTGAAAAACTGCAAAAAGCACAAGTGAAAATGAAATGAGTGTATGATCGGAAAGCTGTGTGTCACGCTTTCAATCCTGGGGATCAGGTGATAGCCTTTTTGCTTGCAATACACTCACGGTTTCAAACAAAATTTGTAGGTCCTTATAGAATGATGAGCAAAGAGAAAAATGACCATTATGTGGTGGCTACACCTGACAGGAAAAGGCAGACATAATTGTGTCATGCTAATCTGCTTAAACCCTATTTTGAATGTGATAGTGTAGTGGACAAAGATGAAAGGTGTGCTGCAACTGTTATCTCTGAGGTGAGCCCTGCCCTCAGCCCATTAGTGGCAGCAATGGCTGAGGATGGCGCTCAATGCTCTTCAAATTGTTTCACAGGGTCAGCCTCTTCTCCACTAGTGGTGGTAGCGCTGGAAGAGGTAGACATGTGTGAACCTAGTGATGTGGTCTTATTAGGAAGACTTAAAAATTCTGAATTTCTAGCTAATCCATTGTTGCTATTGAGCCATCTGTCTCCAGACCAGGCATCTGAGGTCAGGGCTCTGATAAAGGAATTTCTGACCCTGTTTTCTGATACACCAATCCAAACTCATGTACTTAGCCATGACATTGATGTCAGGGATGCTTCCCCCATTCGCCAACGCTTTTACAGAGTTTTTGGTGACAGACAGAATTTTTTGGAAAAAGAAGGGCAATATTTCTTGGATCATAATCTTGCGGAACAATTGTTTTCTAGCTGGGCGTTGCCGTGCTTGCTGGTGAATAAAGCTGACGGAACCTATCGGTTTTGTACCAATTATAGAAAATTAAACAATGTCACTAAACCTGACTCATTCCCTCTCCTGCACATTGAGGATTGTGTGGACCAAGTTGGTTTAGCTAAATTGGTCAGTAAGTTTGATTTATTGAAGGGATATTGGCAAATTCCCTGAACAGAAGGTGTGCATGAGGTCTCTGCCTTTATTACGCCGAGTGGCCTGTATTCTTATAAGGTTATGCCTTTTTGGTTATGGAACGTGCCAGCTGTTTTTCAAAGATTGATGAATCAAATAATTGTGCATCTTGAGGGGTATGCCGTCTATTTAGATGATGTCATTCTTTATAGTGACACTTGGAGTTCCCACCTCGATCGTCTCCATCAGCTGTTCACCCACCTTGCCCAAGTGAACCCTCACTGTCAACCTGGCGAAATGTGAATTCACCAAGGAGACTGTGATCTACTTAGGTAAAGTTGTGGGCCAGGGCTTTGTGTGCCCTGTTTGTGCAAAGGTTATGGCAACTGATAGTTTTCCACTGCCCACCAATAAAAAAGAACTGATGAGATTTCTGGGAATCATAGGGTATTTTAGGAATTTTTGTCAGAATTTCTCTTCAGTTGTAGTGCCACTTACAGATCTGCTCAAGCAGAGCAAGCCCTTTGATTGGATGCTGGCTTGCCAATGGGCATTTGAGCAAGCCAAAAATCTCCTGATGTCTGCCCCTCTCCTTGCTGCTCCGCGAATGACTAAGCCATTTAAGTTACAAGTTGATGCCAGCAAGGTGGGGGCAAGAGCTGTTTTGCTCCAAGAAGATGATGATGTAAATGAGCAACCAGTGTACTATTCTTCACGAAAATTCAACTCTTATTAGTTGAACTATTCAACGATAGAAAAAGAAGCACTCATGTTGATTTGGGCCTTACAGACTTTTGAAGTCTATGTTGGTGGTAGTCTAACCCCAATTGTTGTGTTTTGCAATCATAATCCATTAACTTTGCTTCATTCTCTCCAAAATCCTAATCAAAGATTAATGTGCTGGTGTATTTTTCCCCAGCCATATAATCTTATCATCAGACATACTAAGGGCAAGGAGAATGTGATAGCAGATGCATTGTTGTGCGCTCCTGCCCCCTAGTGTTTAACATAACGACTGTGATATTCCCTGTCTTGTCTGTCCTTATTGTTCCAGGGCCCGGAATGTGGGGGCATGTTTGGCCAAGGGGCTGGCTGTTATTGATTACAAATATGTAGGGTACTGGATTGAATAACCAACATAAATTATAATACTGGCGCTAATGTTAGTATTGCTAATGTGTCTATGATAATGGTGATGGTGATAATATTGGTGATGGGAATTTTGGTGGTGTTGAAAATATTGGTGTGATGATAATATTGATATGTAATATTTTGTGATGTTGAATATAGGTTATGCAATTTGAATTTTAGTGGACTGCCTAATGTATATAATTATGTGTGCAAATTGTCAGTAGATGAATTATGTGAATGTTGGTAAAGAGAGAAAATTGTTGGCCTAATTTGAAATTCTGAGGATTTTTCTTGGGGGGTGAAGACCGCTGTGACTGTGAGCAGGGCCGCCCCTTTCCAGCTGATTGGCTACCCTGGTGCGCAGGTGTAGCTAAGGTTTATTAGAAGCGGTTCCTATGAGCTGAGAGAGTCTCTCTCTCTTTATTTCATTTTTGACTTTGGAACATGCAACATGCACGCAGCGCACTCTACGGATTCCAACATCCCCCAACACCACCAATGACTGACTGTTTCTCTGCTGACCAACTTATATGTTTGTACTTGTGATCCAGAATGTTTGTTAAATAAACTTTCATTATCTCATCTCATCTCATTATCTCTAGCCGCTTTATCCTGTTCTACAGGGTTGCAGGCAAGCTGGAGCCCATCCCAGCTGACTACAGGCGAAAGGCGGGGTACACCCTGGACAAGTCGCCAGGTCATCA
>JAPFFA010000025.1:64784322-64796641 GCA_026153275.1 Sciades herzbergii
TAAGTTCCCGTTCAATGGGAAAATTGACGTATTGTCCCTTTAAACATAACCAAATAGGCTATAGCGTCTTTATAATGTAATACGCGCACTAGCGCACCCAATGTAAAGGGCACACACAAGCCCTCGTGCGCCACGCCGTCACACACAAATTCAACCAGTTCTTAATAACTCAGTTCAAACAATTCAAAATTAAACCCCCCTATGCCGGCAAGTAAATGAAAATAAAACCCTTGCTGCAGGCCTGGCTTTGGTGCTTGTGAGCGGTGAGACCCAGAAACGTGAGCGGTCGCTTCGTACAGTACATCTCTGTGCACCAAGAACGATAAAGCTGTGATGTTCCTGGAGCACATTGCTAAGATGCCAGGCGTCTTCTTGAGGCCAGCTGTCGTTGAATTAAACTCTGACAGTACTCAACATACACGGTCACCAAAAGTGCAGTTATCAGTCCAATAAACTATTATTAGTAGCTCTCCACTTCTAAAGCCGAGATGCGGAAAATATCTGTGTAATTCTAATGGTAACGTTCATGAGCTCAGACTAGCTGTCTGCTCTCTGCCATCCTCTCTCTTCTTCTTCTTCCCATAACTCTCCCTTTCTGCTCTAACCAATCAGGTTTCAAAGTTCACCATAAAGTTTTAACCAATAAAAATACAAAAATAGAATTTAAACATCCAAATTCAAATAAAATACAGGCCTTAGAAAAATAAATACATGTCGGCATATGCATTCAAGACTTACATTTCTTAATATTTTACAATAGAAAACAAAATTAAAGAAATATATAGCACAGGGCTACACTAGTACTGTCAATGATTGCAACACATTTTAAGATCCATCCATCCATTCATCACCGCTTATCCTGTGCAGGGTCGTGGGCAAGCTAGAGCCTATCCCAGCTGAGTATCGGCAAGAGGCAGGGTACACCCTGGCCACATCACTGGGTCATCGCAGGGCAGACACATAGAGACACACAACCATTCACACCTAAGGTCAATTTAGAGCCACCAATTGGCCTAATTTGCATGTCTTTGGACTGTGGGGGAAAACCGACGCACCCAGAGGGGACCCACACAGACACAGGGAGAACATGTAAACTCCACACAGAAAGGCCACCGTCAGCCACTGGGCTTGAACCCAGGAACTTGTTGCTGTGAGGCGACAGTGCTAACCACTACACCACTGTGCTGCCACATTTTAAGATGAAAGAAAAAAAAAAAAACATGCAATGGTAAAATATTTGCTGCTTGGCTAGATTTGAATCATCCTACATGTTTAATTGGTTGGATGCAACTGTACTGGTGGGGATCAGGCAAAGAAAAACATTAATTCTGGCCAATTACAGTTATGAAATTAGGTTACCTTTGCAGATAACTTTTTCCAACTACATCAGCCAACCTGCTGTTTAGCTATGTCTCATATTGCTGCCAGAATCCTTGCTGGACTCCACATCACAGAGTACACTAGGGTCGACAAACATGGTCGATACAGACTACAGTTGCCAAATCTTATGCGCATGCATGCATTTCTCATCTGACACACCTATTTACAATCAGAGCCAGAGACTATACAAGGACCCATCTTACACACACACACACACACACACACACACACACAGTGACATAACACTCAGTGTACACTCACCTGAACTTACCAAGCCTTTGCTTCTTGTCTTGCTATTCTGTTGCCAAGTTGTTTGGTGATCGCCTCACCCCCTTTTTTGCTTTTGACCATAATATCACTTTATGTTTTGGACTTGACTACTTTCTGCATTCAATATACACTGCCTCGCCAAAAAAAAAAAAATAAATAAATAAAAATAAATTTGCCATTTGGATCGAAATAAGTGAATGCATTAAAGCCTTTGATTGGACAATTACTGCAGTGATTAATGTGTTTTAGCTGGCAACAATTCTTTTAACCCTAACTGATGCAGTGAGCAGCTTCTCATTTCTTAAACAAACATGTTGGAAGACGTATGGTGTAGTCATGAAAAAGACGTTACTGTGTTTCAGAATGGTCAAATTATTGGCCTGCATCAAGCAAAGAAAACAACTAAGGACATTACTGAAATGACTGGAATTGGGTTAAGAACAGTCCAACACATTATTAAAATCTGGAAGGATAGTGGTGAACCATCACCTTTGTGGAAAAAATGTGGTTGGAAAAAGATTATGACTGACCATAAACATTTAAATGCTTGGTGAAGTTGAATCGTCAAAAAAAAAAAATTGACAGTAGAACTCATGGCTATGTTTAATAGTGAAATTAAGAGCATTTCCACACAATGTGATGAGACCTCACACGATTGGTACTAAACAGCTGTAGGTGAGACTAATCAAGAGAAAAGGCTTCAATTTGCTAGGGAGCATGACGTTTGGACGCTGGAGAAATGGAAAAAGATCATATAGTTTGATAAGTCCAGATTTACCCTTTTCCTGAGGATATGGGTATGTCAGGGTAAGAAGGGAAGCACATGAAGTGATGCATCCATCATGCATAGCAGCTAATAACCAAGCCTCTGGAGGCAGTGTTATGATCTGCACTTGCTTCAATTGTTCAGGTTGAGGATCTGCAAAGTTATGGGGCAATAAAATAAAGACAGCTGATGATCTGAATGTACTGAATGACCAGGTTATAACATCAATGGATTTTTTTTTTCTTTCCTGATGGCATGGGCATAAAATTTGGGCTCAGATTATGGAAGAGTGGTTCAGGAAGCATGAGGAATCATTTTCACATGTGACTTGGCCACCACTGAATCCCGATCTTAACCCCATTGTGAATCTTTGGGGTGCTGGAGAAGACTTTACACAGTGGTTTGACTCTCCCATCCTCAACACAAAATCTTGGTGAAAAAATAATACAACTCTGAACTGAAATAAATGTTGTGACACTGCAAAAAATTATCGGAACAATGCCACAACGAATGCATGCTGTAATCAAAGCTAAAGGTGGTCCAACCAAATATTTGTGTGTGTGATCTTTTTTTGGCAGGGCAGTGTATTAACTGCATTTGCATCCATCATTTGACTCTTCCTGACACTACATAGCTAGCAAAACCTAACTCCATAAGTGTATTGAGTCAATGAAAGAACTTTGTTTGGGAAACCATGGCGGGGCAACAAAAATGTTAAAAATATACACATCATTTCCATGCTGAATGGGGTAACAAATTTGTTTTGACGGTGGTGAAAAGTGGCTGTCTGCCAAGCACAAGAAGCCCCTTCACCAAAGGTGAGTTTTTAAAAGAAGCAGAGACTGTCACCTTTGACATATTATTTATTGACTTTAAAAACAAAGAAGAAAACTTAAAAAAGGCAATCAAATGGTCTGCTTTGTCCAGCAATGGTATCTGAAGAATGCCATTGTTATCTCAGGACATTTCTAATTATATTCTCAAGTATTTACAAATGCTTCCCAAGTACTGTACAAGTCTGATTGATAGACACCTGCACAACTGCATTAGGCTGGCAGTCTTGGCCTATACTCCAAATTACAAGGTACTGACTAAATGAGTTCTGGCACAACCACCACACTGATTAAATGTCAAAATATTACCACTGTTTCACATATGATTTGAAATGTCTGCTCTAACTGTGAATTTTTCAGAGGAAATCCAGCCCACCATGTCAGCCTGGCAGCAGGGGTTGGTATGCTGTGCATCAGGGTACTGGGTTTACTGTTTCAGCATCTGTATAGGCCTGTCTCACTTGCCAAGTAAGCAGAGGAGCACAACGCTTATGGTTATGGGGCACCAGACCTGGTCACTGTGGGGCAACTTAAGACTGCACCAGCTGTTGCACATTCATCTTCCATTGGATCCTGTAATACTGAGTCCAGAGGTTGAAGTATGTCCTTAGCTTGCATATGTTCACTAATTTCTGCCCTGATACTCTCTGTTATGAGCATCTCTCCTTAAAACCTTGCTGTATGGTGAGGTGGCTAATGCTTTCTGCCGACAAGGACATCCCCAACAACATTTCAATGATGTCTTCAAAAGGAAGCTTAAAGCCTTTGATATCAACCTGGATAATTGGGAAGCAATTGCTAGTGACAGATCCCAGTGGTGCATAGCACTGAACAGAGGATGCCAAGCCTCTTGGGAAGCCTATATGTTATTTCTGCAAAAGAGACACTCCAAACAGAAAGCAGTTCATCACTTGTAATGTGATCAGCTGTAAGAACTGTGCATGTCATATGAATGTGTGTTAACAAGTTTCTGTTCCTATCGTTTCCTATTGATAGTTGAACTGCATAACTGTGCCACTGTGATGACTGAATCCTGTACTGGTAGATTAACCACTTTACTGTTCATAAAGTAAAATGGGACTACCCTTGGTGGGCTTGTTTCTTTTGGCAACATAGTGTAGTAGATATGACATTACATTACATGGCATTTAGCAGATCCTTTTATCCAGAGCAATGTACAATGAGTGCAAAAGTCAAGCGGATGAAGTGCTGAACTTCTAGACAAGAAGGTTCTAGTGCCAGCTGAACAAGTGACAGCAATACCTAGTATAATATGCTGTTGAAATATCAATACTCACACAGCCAAGCAAGCAAACCAACCATATAAAGTATAACTAAATGGAGAATTCAAAACAGCTAACCCCAGGCTGGATCATACACAGCCTGGGTTGGTCTAGACCGAAATGCAGTTACACAGTAGGCAGGGAAGAAGGGGAGAGGTGCAACCTGAAGAGGTGAGACTTCAATCTGTACTTGAAGGTGGTCAGGGTGTCTGCAGTTCAGACTTCAGCGGGAAGGTCATTCCACCAACGGGGAACCAGGACAGACAGTAGTCTTGAGTGGGCTCGGCAGGAGTGGAGAGGAGGAGGGGCCAGGCAGCCAGTAGTAATGAAGCATAGGGATCTGGCTGGTATGTAGGGGCGGATCATACTCTGGAGGTATGCTGGTCCTAACACCTTGAACACCTTGGTTCAAATTTTGACTTCCAAAGTTGAAGGTCATTGTTCTATGGTAAACCACAACTTGTTAAAAAACCTTCCAATTTAATAGGTTGTATTGAACATTTGAAGGCAAATTGCAGAGTAATTTGACAGTATATTCACAACAGTTGTGATTTATTCAACTATACTCTCCGCATGGGTTTCCTTGAGTCTCTGGTTTTCTCCCACCACGAAACATGCCAGTAGATGGGTTAGTGAGGATAATTTGTCCCTAGTTGCGAATATGTGTGCATGGTCCTCTGTGATTAACTGGTGTCTCAACTTCATTGTTTCTTTACTTTCTGTTTATTTCCTGTTTTAAATTAAAATAAAACCTCATATTTTCAGTGGTGGTCATGATATACAGCTCTGGAAAAAAAAAAAAGAAACTACTTAATTTTTTTTTTCTTCAATCAGCATCACTATGTATGGCAGCCATTTCATTCAAGTGTTTGTACTGGAATTCCAACACAAGTACACCTCATTTTACTTAATGGCATACTGATTAGTTGATTACCTGATCCACATCTTATTTAACAAGTAAAAGTATTTTTAAAAAATGCCATGGTCATCACTATGCTCTTGACACATTTGGATGGGAAAAAAAAGAAAGTGTTAGCAGTACCTTAAATTTAATTTGAATCCAAAAATATTGATTCATCATGTGAAAAGAGTTAAAAAGAAAAGTTTTGAGTGAGAAAAAGAATGCTTCAATTCTGGCTTTACTAGGAGAGGGAGTGTCAGGTTGCTTCAATACTCAACATTTCAAAGATGGCAGTTCATAAGACAAAGGTCAAGCAAGCAGACATTGGGGACAACAAAGTTCCAGACTGGCAAAGAGTGAAAACAACTCTTCACTTACCAGGATTATCATCAACTCCTTCAAATGTCATTCAACAACCATAGGATGACATCAAGTGGCCTACAAAAGGAATGATAAATGGCAGCTGTGGTTAATTGCATGTCAAGGACAGTTTGAAACAAGCTTCTCTGGGTAGGGTTGAAGTCATGCAAAGCAAGAAAAGAACCCTTCAGCAAAGAAGAACCATGCTGAGTTTTGCTAAAGATCAGAAGGATTGGACTGCAGAGGATTGGAGTAAGGTTATTTTCTCTGAGTCCATTTTTCAGCTTTTCCTGTGACTTGTTCATCCAGAGACCTCAAGAGGCCTACAAGCTGCAGTGTCTCGCACCCATTTCAAAATTTGGTGATGATCTGGGGGTGCTTCAGCAAGGCTGGAATGGGGCAGATTGTAGGCCTCTTGAGGTCTCTGGATGAACAAGTCACAGGAAAAGCTGAAAAATGGACTCAGAGAAAATAACCTTACTCCAATCCTCTGCAGTCCAATCCTTCTGATCTTTAGCAAAACTCAGCATGGTTCTTCTTTGCTGAAGGGTTCTTTTCTTGCTTTGCATGACTTCAACCCTACCCAGAGAAGCTTGTTTCAAACTGTCCTTGACATGCAATTAACCACAGCTGCCATTTATCATTCCTTTTGTAGGCCACTTGATGTCATCCTATGGTTGTTGAATGACATTTGAAGGAGTTGATGATAATCCTGGTAAGTGAAGAGTTGTTTTCACTCTTTGCCAGTCTGGAACTTTGTTGTCCCCAATGTCTGCTTGCTTGACCTTTGTCTTATGAACTGCCATCTTTGAAATGTTGAGTATTGAAGCAACCTGACACTCCCTCTCCTAGTAAAGCCAGAATTGAAGCATTCTTTTTCTCACTCAAAACTTTTCTTTTTAACTCTTTTCACATGATGAATCAATATTTTTGGATTCAAATTAAATTTAAGGTACTGCTAACACTTTCTTTTTTTTCCCATCCAAATGTGTCAAGAGCATAGTGATGACCATGGCATTTTTTAAAAATACTTTTACTTGTTAAATAAGATGTGGATCAGGTAATCAACTAATCAGTATGCCATTAAGTAAAATGAGGTGTACTTGTGTTGGAATTCCAGTACAAACACTTGAATGAAATGGCTGCCATACATAGTGATGCTGATTGAAGAAAAAAAAAATTAAGTAGTTTCTTTTTTTTTTTTCCAGAGCTGTATATCATGACCACCACTGAAAATATGAGGTTTTATTTTAATTTAAAACAGGAAATAAACAGAAAGTAAAGAAACAATGAAGTTGAGACACCAGTTAATCACAGAGGACCATGCACACATATTCGCAACTAGGGACAAATTATCCTCACTAACCCATCTACTGGCATGTTTCGTGGTGGGAGAAAACCAGAGACTCAAGGAAACCCATGCGGAGAGTATAGTTGAATAAATCACAACTGTTGTGAATATACTGTCAAATTACTCTGCAATTTGCCTTCAAATGTTCAATACAACCTATTAAATTGGAAGGTTTTTTAACAAGTTGTGGTTTACCATAGAACAATGACCTTCAACTTTGGAAGTCAAAATTTGAACCAAGGTGTTCAAGGTGTTAGGACCAGCATACCTCCAGAGTATGATCCGCCCCTACATACCAGCCAGATCCCTATGCTTCATTACTACTGGCTGCCTGGCCCCTCCTCCTCTCCACTCCTGCCGAGCCCACTCAAGACTACTGTCTGTCCTGGTTCCCCGTTGGTGGAATGACCTTCCCGCTGAAGTCTGAACTGCAGACACCCTGACCACCTTCAAGTACAGATTGAAGTCTCACCTCTTCAGGTTGCACCTCTCCCCTTCTTCCCTGCCTACTGTGTAACTGCATTTCGGTCTAGACCAACCCAGGCTGTGTATGATCCAGCCTGGGGTTAGCTGTTTTGAATTCTCCATTTAGTTATACTTTATATGGTTGGTTTGCTTGCTTGGCTGTGTGAGTATTGATATTTCAACAGCATATTATACTAGGTATTGCTGTCACTTGTTCAGCTGGCACTAGAACCTTCTTGTCTAGAAGTTCAGCACTTCATCCGCTTGACTTTTGCACTCATTGTACATTGCTCTGGATAAAAGGATCTGCTAAATGCCATGTAATGTAATGTCATATCTACTACACTATGTTGCCAAAAGAAACAAGCCCACCAAGGGTAGTCCCATTTTACTTTATGAACAGTAAAGTGGTTAATCTACCAGTACAGGATTCAGTCATCACAGTGGCACAGTTATGCAGTTCAACTATCAATAGGAAACGATAGGAACAGAAACTTGTTAACACACATTCATATGACATGCACAGTTCTTACAGCTGATCACATTACAAGTGATGAACTGCTTTCTGTTTGGAGTGTCTCTTTTGCAGAAATAACATATAGGCTTCCCAAGAGGCTTGGCATCCTCTGTTCAGTGCTATGCACCACTGGGATCTGTCACTAGCAATTGCTTCCCAATTATCCAGGTTGATATCAAAGGCTTTAAGCTTCCTTTTGAAGACATCATTGAAATGTTGTTGGGGATGTCCTTGTCGGCAGAAAGCATTAGCCACCTCACCATACAGCAAGGTTTTAAGGAGAGATGCTCATAACAGAGAGTATCAGGGCAGAAATTAGTGAACATATGCAAGCTAAGGACATACTTCAACCTCTGGACTCAGTATTACAGGATCCAATGGAAGATGAATGTGCAACAGCTGGTGCAGTCTTAAGTTGCCCCACAGTGACCAGGTCTGGTGCCCCATAACCATAAGCGTTGTGCTCCTCTGCTTACTTGGCAAGTGAGACAGGCCTATACAGATGCTGAAACAGTAAACCCAGTACCCTGATGCACAGCATACCAACCCCTGCTGCCAGGCTGACATGGTGGGCTGGATTTCCTCTGAAAAATTCACAGTTAGAGCAGACATTTCAAATCATATGTGAAACAGTGGTAATATTTTGACATTTAATCAGTGTGGTGGTTGTGCCAGAACTCATTTAGTCAGTACCTTGTAATTTGGAGTATAGGCCAAGACTGCCAGCCTAATGCAGTTGTGCAGGTGTCTATCAATCAGACTTGTACAGTACTTGGGAAGCATTTGTAAATACTTGAGAATATAATTAGAAATGTCCTGAGATAACAATGGCATTCTTCAGATACCATTGCTGGACAAAGCAGACCATTTGATTGCCTTTTTTAAGTTTTCTTCTTTGTTTTTAAAGTCAATAAATAATATGTCAAAGGTGACAGTCTCTGCTTCTTTTAAAAACTCACCTTTGGTGAAGGGGCTTCTTGTGCTTGGCAGACAGCCACTTTTCACCACCGTCAAAACAAATTTGTTACCCCATTCAGCATGGAAATGATGTGTATATTTTTAACATTTTTGTTGCCCCGCCATGGTTTCCCAAACAAAGTTCTTTCATTGACTCAATACACTTATGGAGTTAGGTTTTGCTAGCTATGTAGTGTCAGGAAGAGTCAAATGATGGATGCAAATGCAGTTAATACACTGCCCTGCCAAAAAAAGATCACACACACAAATATTTGGTTGGACCACCTTTAGCTTTGATTACAGCATGCATTCGTTGTGGCATTGTTCCGATAATTTTTTGCAGTGTCACAACATTTATTTCAGTTCAGAGTTGTATTATTTTTTCACCAAGATTTTGTGTTGAGGATGGGAGAGTCAAACCACTGTGTAAAGTCTTCTCCAGCACCCCAAAGATTCACAATGGGGTTAAGATCGGGATTCAGTGGTGGCCAAGTCACATGTGAAAATGATTCCTCATGCTTCCTGAACCACTCTTCCATAATCTGAGCCCAAATTTTATGCCCATGCCATCAGGAAAGAAAAAAAAAATCCATTGATGTTATAACCTGGTCATTCAGTACATTCAGATCATCAGCTGTCTTTATTTTATTGCCCCATAACTTTGCAGATCCTCAACCTGAACAATTGAAGCAAGTGCAGATCATAACACTGCCTCCAGAGGCTTGGTTATTAGCTGCTATGCATGATGGATGCATCACTTCATGTGCTTCCCTTCTTACCCTGACATACCCATATCCTCAGGAAAAGGGTAAATCTGGACTTATCAAACTATATGATCTTTTTCCATTTCTCCAGCGTCCAAACGTCATGCTCCCTAGCAAATTGAAGCCTTTTCTCTTGATTAGTCTCACCTACAGCTGTTTAGTACCAATCGTGTGAGGTCTCATCACATTGTGTGGAAATGCTCTTAATTTCACTATTAAACATAGCCATGAGTTCTACTGTCAATTTTTTTTTTTTGACGATTCAACTTCACCAAGCATTTAAATGTTTATGGTCAGTCATAATCTTTTTCCAACCACATTTTTTCCACAAAGGTGATGGTTCACCACTATCCTTCCAGATTTTAATAATGTGTTGGACTGTTCTTAACCCAATTCCAGTCATTTCAGTAATGTCCTTAGTTGTTTTCTTTGCTTGATGCAGGCCAATAATTTGACCATTCTGAAACACAGTAACGTCTTTTTCATGACTACACCATACGTCTTCCAACATGTTTGTTTAAGAAATGAGAAGCTGCTCACTGCATCAGTTAGGGTTAAAAGAATTGTTGCCAGCTAAAACACATTAATCACTGCAGTAATTGTCCAATCAAAGGCTTTAATGCATTCACTTATTTCGATCCAAATGGCAAATTTATTTTTATTTATTTATTTTTTTTTTTTTGGCGAGGCAGTGTATATTGAATGCAGAAAGTAGTCAAGTCCAAAACATAAAGTGATATTATGGTCAAAAGCAAAAAAGGGGGTGAGGCGATCACCAAACAACTTGGCAACAGAATAGCAAGACAAGAAGCAAAGGCTTGGTAAGTTCAGGTGAGTGTACACTGAGTGTTATGTCACTGTGTGTGTGTGTGTGTGTGTGTGTGTGTGTGTAAGATGGGTCCTTGTATAGTCTCTGGCTCTGATTGTAAATAGGTGTGTCAGATGAGAAATGCATGCATGCGCATAAGATTTGGCAACTGTAGTCTGTATCGACCATGTTTGTCGACCCTAGTGTACTCTGTGATGTGGAGTCCAGCAAGGATTCTGGCAGCAATATGAGACATAGCTAAACAGCAGGTTGGCTGATGTAGTTGGAAAAAGTTATCTGCAAAGGTAACCTAATTTCATAACTGTAATTGGCCAGAATTAATGTTTTTCTTTGCCTGATCCCCACCAGTACAGTTGCATCCAACCAATTAAACATGTAGGATGATTCAAATCTAGCCAAGCAGCAAATATTTTACCATTGCATGTTTTTTTTTTTTTCTTTCATCTTAAAATGTGGCAGCACAGTGGTGTAGTGGTTAGCACTGTCGCCTCACAGCAACAAGTTCCTGGGTTCAAGCCCAGTGGCTGACGGTGGCCTTTCTGTGTGGAGTTTACATGTTCTCCCTGTGTCTGTGTGGGTCCCCTCTGGGTGCGTCGGTTTTCCCCCACAGTCCAAAGACATGCAAATTAGGCCAATTGGTGGCTCTAAATTGACCTTAGGTGTGAATGGTTGTGTGTCTCTATGTGTCTGCCCTGCGATGACCCAGTGATGTGGCCAGGGTGTACCCTGCCTCTTGCCGATACTCAGCTGGGATAGGCTCTAGCTTGCCCACGACCCTGCACAGGATAAGCGGTGATGAATGGATGGATGGATCTTAAAATGTGTTGCAATCATTGACAGTACTAGTGTAGCCCTGTGCTATATATTTCTTTAATTTTGTTTTCTATTGTAAAATATTAAGAAATGTAAGTCTTGAATGCATATGCCGACATGTATTTATTTTTCTAAGGCCTGTATTTTATTTGAATTTGGATGTTTAAATTCTATTTTTGTATTTTTATTGGTTAAAACTTTATGGTGAACTTTGAAACCTGATTGGTTAGAGCAGAAAGGGAGAGTTATGGGAAGAAGAAGAAGAGAGAGGATGGCAGAGAGCAGACAGCTAGTCTGAGCTCATGAACGTTACCATTAGAATTACACAGATATTTTCCGCATCTCGGCTTTAGAAGTGGAGAGCTACTAATAATAGTTTATTGGACTGATAACTGCACTTTTGGTGACCGTGTATGTTGAGTACTGTCAGAGTTTAATTCAACGACAGCTGGCCTCAAGAAGACGCCTGGCATCTTAGCAATGTGCTCCAGGAACATCACAGCTTTATCGTTCTTGGTGCACAGAGATGTACTGTACGAAGCGACCGCTCACGTTTCTGGGTCTCACCGCTCACAAGCACCAAAGCCAGGCCTGCAGCAAGGGTTTTATTTTCATTTACTTGCCGGCATAGGGGGGTTTAATTTTGAATTGTTTGAACTGAGTTATTAAGAACTGGTTGAATTTGTGTGTGACGGCGTGGCGCACGAGGGCTTGTGTGTGCCCTTTACATTGGGTGCGCTAGTGCGCGTATTACATTATAAAGACGCTATAGCCTATTTGGTTATGTTTAAAGGGACAATACGTCAATTTTCCCATTGAACGGGAACTTA
>JAPFFA010000025.1:65110311-65121100 GCA_026153275.1 Sciades herzbergii
AACATAAGTACATGGAGGATCCAAGACCTGAGCCTCACCAGGACTCAAAGCTACTTGAACCCACACCAGCACCAATGTGCCAGCTAACAATGGACAGTGATGAGACAGCTGAAAACAATATGGGGGAAGTTAAAGACGAGTCAAGCAAGATCAGCAACTATGAACACTGTAATTATGACTTATCTGTTCAACAAACTTTCAAACTGGAGGATGATGCTACTCCATATCATCCTCTTGCTCAAAGCTCAACCAGAACTGACCTCCTGAAACAAGAACGCCTGTATGTTTCAAATGCATCCGAAAACAATTACAGCCATCAAACACAGTCATTCAGTACAAGACAAATTGGCTGTAGCTACCAACCTTCTCAGTCACAGACGGGTGCTCCTCCCAGAACCAATGAGCCTAGTTCATCATCCACAACAGATCTGGCAAAGTATTTAATACGTCATGAGATGATAAGCTCCGGGCTGTTAAGGTTCACTGACCGCCCTGAAAATTATTGGGCCTGGAAGGAATCTTTCCACAGTTCTATGGTGGACTTAAATCTGACAGCTAGGGAGGAGCTCGATCTGCTGTGTAAATGGCTTGGGCCAAAATCATCCGAGCAGGCAAAGAGGATACGAGCAGTCCACATCCATGATGCAGCAGCAGGTGTGAGCATGGTATGGCAAAGGTTGGAAGATTGTTATTGATCCCCAGAAGCTATAGAAAATGCACTCCTTAAGAAGGTAGATGATTTTTCAAAAATCTCAAACTGAGAAAATCAAAGGTTGAGAGAGCTGGGAGACATTCTTTTGGAGCTTGAAGCGGCAAGGGCGAATGGATTCCTACCTGGTCTAAATTACTTGGACACATCTTGTGGCATTACTCCTATTGTCCAAAAGCTGCTATACTCCCTGCATGACAAATGGGTTTCTCTCGCATCTCATTACAAGAAAAAAAATACTGCGCATCTTACCCACCAAACCAAAGTTTGTTTGTGATCAAGCCAACATGCTCAATGACCCAGTATTTGCTGCACTCACAGGTGGCTGGAGCATGGGGAAGTCAGAGCATCCCTTTTGACCAAATGTGAAAACACCTATTTCTGTCAAAAAGACAGAGGTCTCAGTGAACTCTGACAGTAGCCACACAGCCCCTCAGAAAAAAATGATGGCCAACCCAGGCAAGCAATGTCCATTCCACAACAAACCACACCCCCTTAGGAAAAGTCATGGTTTTAGGAGCAAATCTTTGGATGAGAGGAAAGCCTACCTTAGAGAGATAAATATTTGCTATAGGTGCTGTGCATCAACCAGTCATCTAGCCAAAGACTGTGGTAAAAATGTTCAGTGCAGAGAATGCAAGAGTGATAGACACCCCACTGCATTACATCCAGGGCCGGTTCCCTGGATATCTGAGACCTCCGTAACCACAAGAGATCGGGGGGGGAGCAAGAGGAAGGGGCCTCTCAAACTGTCGCATCAAAATGCACTGACATCTGTGGGACAACAGTCAGAGGAAGATCGTGCTCTAAAGTCTGTCTTGTCAGAGCATATCCAGCAGGCCAGAGAGAAAGAGTGGTTAAGACTTATGCTGTTCTTGATGAGCAGAGCAGCAAGTCCCTGGCAAGAACAAAGTTTTTCGAGCTCTTTGGTATTACAGAGGGCACAGCAGCATACACCCTGAAGACATGCTTGGGAGTCATTGAAACCATGGTCCGAAGAGCCAACAATTTCATCATGGAGTCATTAGATGGTAAAACTCACATCCCACTCCCCACTCTAATAGAATGCGACATGCTCCCAGATGACAAGTCGGAAAGCCCCACCCCTGAGATCGCCAGACACTATACACACCTCAAGCGGGTCGTGGACAGGATCCCAGCTCTAGATCCCTCAGCAGACATCCTCATCCTGCTCGGCCGAGACATACCATGGGCACACAAAGTTTGAAAACAATGCAATGGTCCCCACAGTGCTCCTTACGCCCAGCGTCTTGACTTGGGCTGGGTGATTGTAGGAGAGGTCTGCCTTGGAAGAGCCCACAAATCAGATTGTGTCAATGTCTACCGAACTAATGTGCTGGGCAACAGACGTACATCTTTGTTTGACCCTTGCACTAACCGTCTCCACATCAAAGAGAAGCTTGAAATTCCACTACGTCGCTTTCACTTTCCAAAGGCTAACACGCTGAAAGACCTGTTTGATGAAAAAGATAGCCTTGGTGAAGGAGCCTTCCAGCAAACACGACATGATGACAAACCTGCCATGTCCGTGGAAGACAGTCTTTCTGGAAATAATGGACAAGGAAGTCTTCATGGATGACTCAAACAGTTGGGTGGCGCCGCTACCTTTCAGGGAACCAAGGCGCAGACTCCCCAACAATAGAGTGCAAGCAGTCAAGTGCCTTTCGCCATTATGCCACATGCTTGCTAAAAAGCCAGACATGAAAGAACATATGTTTGCTTTCATGCAGAAAATCTTCGAGGCAGGTCATGCTGAACCAGCCCCACCACTCAGTGGGGAGCAAGAGTGTTGGTACTTACTGATCTTTGGAGTTTATCATCCATGCAAGCCAGGCCAGGTACGGGCAGTCTTTGACTCCAGCGCCAAGCATGATGGCGTCTCCCTGAACGACATCCTGTTGAGCAGCCCTGACCTAAATAACACACTTTCGGGAGTTCTCACTCACTTCTGTAAGGAACCCATGGTGGTGGCAGTGGATATAGAACAAATGTTCTATTGTTTCAAAGTCTGCCAGAAACATTGCAACTTCTTATGTTTCCTCTGGTTTGAGGACAATGACCCTGCCAAAAAGATCATGAAGTACCGCATGACTGTACATGTGTTTGGCAATAGCCCATCTGCCGCTGTTGCCATATACGGCTTGAGAAGAGCTGCCCTGCGAGGTCAGGAAAAACATGGCAAGGAGGCAAAACAGTTCGTTCTAAGGAACTTTTATGTTGATGACAGACTTACCTCATTCTCCACTGATGACGACACTATCACGGTCCTGAAAAAGACCAAAGAAATGTTAGCCAACTCAAACATAAGACTGCATAAGATAGCCTCTAATCATAATGCAGTGATGGAAGCGTTTTCACCTGAAAAACGTGCTAAGGAGCTGAAAGACCTGGAGCTAGGTGTGGATCCTTTACCCCTGCAGAGAAGTTTAGGTCTCAATTGGCACCTTCAAACTGACAGCTTTAACTTCCTTGTCTCTACAGAGGAGAAGCCATTTACCCGTAGGGGTATTCTCTCTACAGTCAACAGCATATTTGATCCGTTGGGGTTTGTGGCTCCAATAACAGTACAAGGCAAGGCTATAGTCAGAGAACTATGCACTGAGCAATATGGATGGGATGACCCAATACCTGCTGAAAAGGAGACTCGGTGGAAGTCTTGGAAAGACTCACTCAAGGCACTTGAGAAACTTCACATACCAAGACCTTACCTACGTGTTTCCTTGCTCTCCACTCAGCAGAGGGAACTATGTGTTTTCTCCGATGCTTCCACTACAGCCATCTTTGCAGTGGCCTACCTCAGAGCAGTCGACGATAGAAGTCACAGTCATGTAGGATGGGGAAATCTAAATTAGCATCATGTCACTCCCTTACTGTGCCTCGTCTTGAGCTTTGTGCAGCCGTGCTCGCAGTCGAGCTAGCTGACATGTTAGTGGATGAGCTAGATGTCAACATCCGCTCAGTGAAGTTTTACACTGACTCTAGAGTTGTGCTGGGTTATATCTACAATGCCAACTGGAGGTTCTATGTGTACGTCGCTAACAGAGTCACACACATAAGGAAGTCATCACAGCCAGAACAGTGGCACTTTGTCAGTATGGAACATAATCCTGCAGACCATGGAACACGACCAATACTAGCTGCACTTCTTGGAGATATTGTGCTCCTAAAGGACAGCCAGGCCAAACGCAATGAATGGCCTACAGGACTTGTAATAAACACCTTTCCTGATCAAGACAACAGGGTCCGTAAAGTGGAAGTGAGAGTTGTTAAAGGTGGCTCCCCTAGGGTGTATTCAAGATCCACCTCAGAAGTAGTGTTGCTACTTAAAGAGACGTAGTGGTATAGTACATTATACCAGATGGGGAGTGTGCTGCCCCTTTAAGGGAGTAAGGGGATTGTGGACTCTGCCGTGCTGTGTGTCTCTTTAGACTCGCTAATTAGTTCCTTTTCACGGACAGGGGGCTTGGAGTGAAGCTGTTGTTGGTGGTTTTTTACTCATTCATTTTCTCAGCTGAACCTTAGAATGCATGTCTTTTCACTATTCTGCCCTTGTTAGCTATCTGCCAAATTCACAACAACTAACAAGGGCAGAATAACTGAAAATCAATTCTCATTTGTAGCTGTTTATTAGCCTACTGCTAAAGAAAATTTACCTTGCTAGATAATGAGAGAAGTTTTTAACATTAATGAGTCTGGTGTAGTGATGGTTGTATTCAAAAGTTACCTTTGTTGAAGCCATAAGTCCTTGATTTTCTTGTTTTTAATACTGGTAAGTGATTAGAGTTAGAGAGAGGAAAGAAAGACTGAAAAAACACCAAAAGTAGCAGGTCTGATGGAGGTTAGTGGTTAAAAAAAGGAAATTGTTTCTAGCTTTCAATTGAGACTCTTTTGTCATTAATTAATATTGCATGACCCATTTAAAGCAGCATACAGATTTGTGCTAGCAAATGTTTTATTGAAAATGTTATATTACTATTATAAGCTGATGGATAGCATGTATTTCAGTAGACCCATACTTGATAGAAATAACAATGAGATCCGCTGTAGGCTCTGTGCTTTACTCAAAAAGTAATGGCAAAGAGACATTATGAGGTTAATTTTTATCCATAAGGGGAAGCATGCCCTTTGCACTCAGTCCCCGCTCCCCCAACTCCCCAATGGCTCATCCCCCTAATCATAAATGTCCCTGCTTGGAATATTGAAGAGGCACTTACTAGTTCATATGGCATCACAAGTTATTCAAACTGATCAGATGCAGTGAACAAAATCTTCCAGTCATTCTCTCTTAGATCCTGATAAGATTATAAACACTCTGTAATATAATAACAGTATTCTCTAAACCACAAAACATAATATAGTAAATGACTGGACATTGGAACTTAACTGATTTCCTCCATCCCTTTGTTAATTACATTGTATATTGGATTAAAAAAAAAAAATCTCTGAGTTTATACTGAACTGGCCTAAGTTTCCCAAAAGCATCATAGCACAAAGATCATCAATAAATGGTAGAGTGAGCAGCACAATGAACACACTCTCTCCCCTAGTTAAGATGCTCTTAGCATTAAGAGGCTTTTGGGAAACCTACCCCTGTTTTGTTGGCACTTTTGCTAGTGGAGCTTTTATTTATTTATTTTAATGAGGTTTTTTACTACTATAGTGTTGTATGAGTAAAGGAGTTTTATTTTTCCTGCTTTAGCAAACACTGTCTATGTATAAAAGGAAAACAACAACAACAACATGCTTTCTCTGTGAACATTTGCCTTTCATGAAGTCAAATTAAAATATTTTCTTTGAAAGACTGTGACAGTGTTTTGGTAAAAGCTTATACTCATCTTCAGAATAGAATGTAAAGTAGGATTTTTTTTCCCCTGACATAACATCATTAAAGATTACTCAAACAAAACTTCTGCAAAATTACATATTGTGGTACAGGTCTTTGAGCAGTATTTTCAGATCTTTGTTTTCAATATCACCCACCACTATGAAATGCTCACTGTTACAACAATAATCACACAAAAAGAAACTTGAAACCACCCCCCCTGCCCCCCCTCCCAAAAAAAAGACCAGCCATTTGTCTCCAAAGGCAAAACAGGCTAAATCAGACTCAAAGGCCTACTTCTTTCAGATTAAAGTAGCTCAGATTTAAAAGTCACACCTTTTTTGAGCCGCCCATAAGTGGAGTATTACTGGAGAGATTTTTTTTTTTTTGCATATGTATAAATACCAGGAATCTTTACTCATCACCCAGTCAAAACATCAAGCCAGGCATATTTTCACTTAACCCTTATCACTATTCTTTATCCAAATAGGTTGATGGAGTCTGTCTTTACTCTCCTGCATGTAGTAATGGCCATAATTAATTTTTCCAGAGCAAATGGGACTGCTTGTAGCCTACAAGGAGAGCCTGCATACCCACAGATATGGAAGGATGGTGATATAATTGTTGGAGGGGCTTTCCCCTTCCATAGTAGTTGGGAGAACATTGACTTATCCTATGTGGTCCTACCACCTCCAATCAAGTGCAAGAGGTAAGCAGCATAGGAAAGAGACTTTTTAACCAAATAGTGCACGTTTAAATTGAATCATACTAAATAGTAATATATGTAACCACATAGCAGTCTAGTCTTTACATTGTTTATCTTACTTCCCTAACCAGCCTTGATTTGCGAGCACTCCAGCTTTCCCAGACATTGATCTTTGCAGTAGAGGAGATAAACAACAGTTCTTCTTTACTGCCAGGTGTCTCTCTGGGATACAAGATCTATGATACATGTAGTTTTGCAGCACAAGGGATTAGAATGGCCATGGCACTTGTGAATGGAAATGAGAACTCAATTTCAAATGATCCCTGTACAAAGCCAGCCCAGGTCCAAGCCATAATAGGTGAAACATACTCATCAGTGTCTATGGCTATAGCAAACAGTATTGGGCCATTCAGTGTTCCTATAGTAAGTATTTGTGTAAGTGGTTATCAATGCAAATAATTGAAAAGTACAAAAGAAATATGCATCTTTCATTTTGACTAATTTTGTGTTAAGCTAGATGATGGTACACAATTTTTATTTTATTTTATTTATTTTTTTAGATCAGTCACTATGCCACCTGTGAATGTCTCAGTGACAAAAAGAAATATCCATCATTTCTGCGAACTATTCCCAGTGATTATTACCAGAGCAGAGCACTGGCAGAGATGGTCAAGCACTTTGGCTGGACCTGGGTGGGAGCAATAAGAAGAGATGATGACTATGGCAACAATGGAATGATTGCATTCACTGAAATTGCAGGGCAGTTGGGCATCTGCTTGGAATATTCACTTCCATATTTTAGAACATACTCAAAAGAAAGAGTGTTGAGAATCATTGACCAGATCAAAATCTCTACTTCTCGTGTGATAGTTGGATTTCTTGACACCTGGGATTTGGAAGATCTGTTGCATCTATTTTTTGAATACAACATCACTGGATATCAATGGGTGGGAACAGAGGCCTGGATCTTTGACCCAGAGCTAGCCAATTTGGACAAGTACAATATATTGCAAGGGGCTATAGGACTAGCTATCCCCAAAGCCAAGGTGACAGGTCTGCAGGATTTCATTCTTGATGTAAAACCATTGAAATCTGTAGGCAGTGCCATTTTTCTTGAATTCTGGGAGGCACTTTTTGACTGTGGATATACAATCCAGAATGATTCAGAGGGCTTGCCAGTGTGCACAGGAGAAGAGAAGCTGTCTGAAGTGGAAAACACATTTACTGACATGTCCCTGATGCCCATTTTTAGTAATGTGTATAAAGGAGTTTATGCCATTGCCCATACTCTACACAACCTTCTTGGCTGCCAAACAACATGCTCTACAAAGGAACAGCCTGATCCTCTCACAGTGAGTCAATAAATATTATTTCTTACACTTTAAAGAGCATGACACATGACACACTAATTCAAATATCTGTAGAAAGAAACATGTCTAAATTAAAAAAAATAAAAAAATAAACAAAAATAAGTAATACAGGTCAATTTTATCAGTTTCTAGAACACCTCAAAAAGATATATTTCAAAACCAAAGAAGGGGAAGAGGTTTATTTTGATAAAAATGGTGACCCTCCAGCAAAATATGAGATAATAAACTGGCAAACAAATAAAGATAATCAATATGAATTTATCACTGTAGGACTGTATGACTCTACTTTACCTAATCATGATCAATTAGCAATAAGCATGACCTCTATAGTATGGGCACAAAATACCAGTCAGGTAAGTAAAAGGAAGAAAAATTTTTCCTTAACTATTTGTAGAGAGTCTCTATATGTCATTTGCACTTTCATTTTTTTCAGGAAAATTAATAATTTTCTAAATTGTAGGTACCTGTATCTGTATGCAGTGAGAACTGCCCTCCAGGTACAAGGAAGGCTGTACAGAAAGGAAAGCCTATCTGTTGCTTTGACTGCATACCATGTGCTGAAGGAGAGATCAGCAATATGACAGGTATAAAAATATCCAGAAAGGAAGCAAGTGCAAAAAATATTGGAATTATTCATGTCATTAGAGATATGTATAATTCTCCAACTGGTATCTAAGAAGGTTCAATATACTTTTGCATTTTCACTCAATCCTGCTGATTGTTTTGATTGTACATCTAATGTGTGTGTGTGTGTGTGTGTGTGTGTGTGTGTGTGTGTTTCCTTTCTTTTCTTTTTTAATGTCTATTTCAATCTATGACAGATTCTATTGAATGTGAACAATGCGCTCAAGATTACTGGTCAAATTCACAGAGAGATGAATGTGTAAAGAAGGAAGTTGAATATCTATCCTATGAAGAAACTATGGGGATTTTGTTAATGGCTGTTTCTATTATTGGTGCATTTCTAACAATGGTAATATCAGTAATATTCTTTAGACATAAACATACCCCAGTAGTCAAAGCCAACAACTCTGAGCTGAGCTTCCTGCTGCTCCTTTCTCTGACTCTGTGTTTCCTTTGTTCACTTACTTTCATTGGTCAGCCTTCTGAGTGGTCCTGTATGTTGCGCCACACAGCGTTTGGGATCACCTTCGTCCTCTGCATCTCCTGTGTACTGGGAAAAACCATAGTGGTGTTAATGGCCTTCAGGGCTACACTTCCAGGTAGTAATATAATGAAATGGTTTGGGCCTCCACAGCAAAGACTCAGTGTCCTTGTCTTCACTCTAATACAGGTCCTCATTTGTGCACTTTGGTTAACCATATCCCCTCCTTTCCCTTTCAAAAATCTAAAGAGCTACAAAGAAAAAATTATTCTAGAATGTAATCTGGGTTCTACCATAGGTTTCTGGGCTGTGCTAGGCTATATAGGTTTTTTGGCTTTTTTATGTTTTATTTTGGCTTTTCTGGCTCGTAAGTTGCCTGATAACTTCAATGAAGCCAAATTCATCACATTCAGCATGCTCATCTTCTGTGCAGTATGGATCACTTTTATTCCTGCTTATGTCAGCTCTCCTGGAAAATTCACTGTAGCTGTTGAGATATTTGCCATTTTGGCCTCAAGCTTTGGCTTACTGTTTTGTATATTTATTCCAAAGTGTTACATAATCATACTGAAACCAGAAAAGAACACTAAAAAGCAAATTATGGGTAAAGCACCAGTGAAGTGAGCTAATAGCCTATGTATTAAATTATAATATTTAAATCATATTATCTGTGAAATATTAAACATTGCATGTTTGCAAAACTAGCAATTTTGCCCATACATATTCATTTGCTCTTGGTAACTCTTTTTCAACATATTATAAAATTCTATTGATATGAAAGGAAAAATTGTAGAATGCAAATTACGGGCAATATGCTATCAAATCCTAATAGAAATGTCAGGTTCTGCATATAAGGGAAGGACCTATCATTATAGTTAAAGCACATCACTTGCTCAAAACACTTATTTAAATGTGCAATTAGCCATAAGGGCATCAAGTAATTATGCTTATTAAAAGCGATTAATTAATTCAATGTAAATGGGCATTACCTTAGCCATTTTTAAACTTCTTACACTATGCTCACAAGAACAGGAACTGTCATTCAATGTTCTCTCATGACTGGTTGTCTTGCATTCTCACACTTAAACAATATCAACTTTAATTCCACCACAACATGCATAGCTTAGTTAAAAAAAAAAAGCTAAAATAACGGTTTCTGTTAGCTTCCTTTTAATTATAGTTTAGTGAAAAAAAGACCTTTAGATTGCTGCTGTTATAGTTGGATACTTATTATGATATCATAGGAGGTGAGATAAAAAATTCCAGGACTGTTCCTGTTGTGAATGAAGGGAGCATGGGATGGTCATGTGCATGCAGCAGGAGGGAGCAGTAACTTTCATGAGTCAGTATGCCAAGTGATATCATGAATATCAGTGTCAAAATGGGGACCTGTGTCCCATGCATTTTTGTGACAATGTGCACGCATGCATTTGTGATTTTACGATGTACCAGAAAGCAAACACTAAATTCGCTGTCAAACTCAGGAGATCAACAATGAAGACCCTGGAAATGCCTCTGATATCTTCATCAAGAGGGGCAGAACGTCATCCTCCAGTGACACCCTGCCCCTCTTGAAGCATGAATGGCACTCAGAACACCTGTCTTCATTGCCATAGGATTGCTGAAGCATTTCAAGGGTCTCCATTGCACATGTACATGCTTTCACAAAAACACATGTAACACAGGTCCCAGTGTTGACAGTGCAATGTCACACAGCATACTGACTCACAAGAGTTACTGCTTGCTCCTGCTGCATACTGTATGTATGACCCATGACCTCACCATGCTCTGTTTTTTGCAACAGGAACAATCCTAAAAACTTTTGATCTTATCTATCTATCTATCTATCTATCTATCTATCTATCTATCTATCTATATATATATATATATATATATATATATAATTCTAATTATCTCTAGCCGCTTTATCCTGTTCTACAGGGTCGCAGGCAAGCTGGAGCCTATCCCGGCTGACTACAGGCGAAAGGCAGGGTACACCCTGGACAAGTCGCCAGGTCATCACAGGGCTGACACATAGACACGGACAACCATTCAC
>JAPFFA010000025.1:65208163-65221761 GCA_026153275.1 Sciades herzbergii
AGTGAACAAGTCGCTGAAAAGTGCACAATAAAGAGTTTTTGTGAACTCAGTTCTGGCCTGCCGTCCTTCTGTGCTCCGCCCACTCGTACGAACTGCCACACATTTAAATAAAAAAAACATAAGAATGTCAGTCCTGCCTGTACAACAGATGGACACAGGTAAGGGAATTTGCACTGGGAGATAAAGGGCTTATTTGACTGCCCACCTCAAGCTCAAAATTACTTGCCAAGTGGCAAGGGCCCTTTGAGGTCACATGACGAATTGGGGAAGTCAATTATGAGGTCAAACATCCAGATAGAGGTGGCACATGTCATATTTACCACCTCAATCTCCTAAAACCGTGGAGAGAGGAGGTTCGTGCACCTTTGGCAATGGTAGTTCCAGGTGGCTGGAACTGGAACTGGAATTAAATCCAAAAAGTGCAGCCCAGTTCACTCCTGTCCCATGTGGAGACCACCTCTCAATGTGGTTGCAGGAGGAGTTCTGTTATGTGTTCTCACTTGGTGGCCAGCACTTGGTGCTGGCCACACTGACTTCATAGAACACCACATCAAGACTCCTGCAGGGGTGGTGGTGCGGAGCTGCCTGTATCGGCTCCCCAAGCCCAAGAAAAATGTGGTTCGGGATGAACTCCAGGCCATGCTTGAGATGGGGGTAATTGAGTAGTCACACAGCGACTCGAGCAGCCCAGTGGTCTTGGCCAGTCTCATTCTGTGTGGACTATAGGAAAGTCAACACAGTGTCTAATTTGGACGCATATCCGATGCCTCATATTGATGAACTGCTCGATTGGTGGTTATGTGCATCTCGCTTTTATTCAACACTGGATTTAACAAAGAGATATTAGCAGATTCCCTTGACTCCATTATCCTGTGAGAAAACAGCCTTTTTCCACTCTGTGTGGTTTACACCAATTTGTCACCCTTCCTTCCGGGTTGTTTGGGGCCCCAGCAATGTTTCAGCATCTCATGGACTGAATACTCCCTCCCCACATTGTGTATGCTGCTGCCTATTTGACAACATAATTATTGATAGTAATGATAGGCAGTGGTGTTTACAACATCTGAGGACTGTTCTGAGGTTGCTGAGGTGTTTGGGGCCCACAGCAAATCTGGAAAAGTGTGCAATTGGGTGGGTGGAAGTATAGTATGGGGGCTTCCACTTGGGTAATGGGCAGGTGCATCCCCAAATTGATAAGACTGCAGCAATTGCAGCCTCTCCAAGGCCTAAGACCAAAAAGGGGGTGAGGCAGTGCCTGGGCCTAGCTGGCTATTACAGGTGGTTTGTGCCTAACTATTCAGATGTTATCAGCCTGCTGACTGACCTCACTAAAAAAGGGGGCATCAGATCCAGTCCAGTGGACAGAGCTAAGCAAACACGCTTTTGCTCAGGTAAAATAGGTTTTGTGTGTGTGCCTTTTTTTTGCAGACTGATGTGTCGGACAGAGGACTGAGAGCTGTTTTGTTCCAGGTGGTGTAGGTGGAGAAGCACTTGGTGCTGTACATCAGCCACAAGCTCCACATGTGAGAGTCAAAATACAGCCACATAGAAAACATGTGTCTGGCTATCAAATGCACGGTCCTTACTCCCCAGTACTACTTGCTAGGATGCCCATTCACCCTCTGTTCCACCCATGCCCCACTCCAGTGGCTCCATCCCACGAATGATGCCAATGCATGGATCACTCATTGGTATCTGATCCTTCAGCCCTTTAAATTCAAAGTGGTCCACAAGCCAGGGGATTTCTTCTCTCACCGTGGGGGTGGTCAGTTGCAGGCCAGATGGCTCCCCAGCCTGAGTCGGGCAGTGGGGTTATGTGGCAGCGAGGGTGTGGTCGAGTGTTGGCCGTGAATGGCAAGGAATCAGATTGAAACACCAGGTAACGTGATGAGGTACACCTGTATCTAATTACTGGCTGTCTCTTAACATGTGTCTCTGTGTGTCTTTTATATTGCCAGTACCGAGAGAGAGAGAGCTGTACCTCCCCACGTGTGTGTCTGTGTGTGAACATTTGTCACTGAAAAATGAAGTTAGAATAAAAAGCACACTTTGAATTGCAGCGTCTATCTTCAGTTCCTCATTGCCCACTCTGATAAAGTTGTAACACTGACATACTTTCTTACTTACTTACTTACCCACTCTATTTAGCCCATGGCCCTAGCCAAGGGGTGAATTGTCTCATAAATTCACAAAATCTGTTTTTGACATTTCACTAAGGTGTATTATTTTAGGTCTATAAAATATATTAATTTAATCAATTTTGGAATAAGACATTACAAAATGAGGGGGGGTCAGGAATGTTGTTATATCCTGGGACAGTGTATTACTTTTGACAGTTCTAGTTTCCCTTATTTTTCTCATGCACTCTGTTGGTGTGTTCATGGCATTCTTTCTGATCTTTTTGATCATGTACTGGGTTTCTTGTCATATTTCTGTCTCTTTCTCTCTCTCTCACTCTATGAGGGACAGCATGGTGGTGTTGTACTGTAGATAAGGGGTAGCATGGTGGTGTAGTGGTTAGCACTGTTGTCTCACAGCAAGAAGGTTCTGGGTTTGAACTCCATGGCTGACAGGAGCCTTTCTGTGTGGAGCTTGCATGTTCTCTCCAAGTGTTTCCTCTGGGTGATCTGGTTTCTCCCACAGTTCAAAGACATGCAGATTAGGTAAAATACCCAGCCACTATGGTTTTACAAGACAGTGCAGACTTTGTGCTGTGCTCAAGTCCAGATAGATTGAAGGCCCTGTGTAAGATTAGCTAAATTGGTTATTAACCTGCTGAAAATAATAAAGCCTTACCCCCCCATCTGTCATTCATCACTTATAGCAATGATGATATGAAAGTCATCAGAAATAAAAGAGACTTTCCATTACCAACATGCTCTAAGTGGTCAATGGATGGTGGCAGCTGTCCATCACTAGTGATGATAACTGTTTCATTAGGATGCACAGAAACACAGATGGGGCACGAGGCCCGTGCCAGAACAACAATTGCCCACAGCAGCTGCACAATCAGCCCGACCGAGCCGCCACAGAATGTCTGGCCTCATGAGCTCTTGCATACTATTCTCCTGATGAAGTGCCTTGCACAGTAAGGTAAGACAAATGATGTCATGCCCCCATAGTGTTGTCTCTCTGGATCTCCAGACCTGATGCCAAGTGGTGCACAAAAGTGCCACAGACCTGACAGGCATGGAAGTTGCCACATGGTGACAACTGACTTTCTGAGTGATGCCATCCAGTGGCCATTTGAGTGGCTCTAATGCAGGCCATCTGGTGGCATGGCATTAACCCTCTTGGGTTCATCTGCCACATTGCACTGAAAAACACCCTGCTGCCAGTGCCTTATTGGTGATGCACTATTTAACCCCATAGCTGGAACCCAGGCAGGTGCTACCACTCTGGGTCAAAGTGGACCTGGCAGCAATGGTGATTAAGGAGGAACTCCACTTTCCCCAATACTCAAGTGCTCCTGGACCTGAGACTCACCACCAGTTGCAGTTTAAAGTCATACCCAGGATGAATAGAATAGAATAGAATAACTTAGGCAAGAATAGACTATGACAAGATAGTATCCATTAAGATTATCAGGTTGCAGGCACTTACGGATGTACAGTATGTGCAGGGGAGAGCGGGGAATGCAGACTGGCAAACCAATCCAAAACACTAGACAAAATCGAAGTCAAGGGACAGGCAGGGGTCAATCAATTGGCAGACAGAGTAATAAGGGCTAGATTAAAGAGTAATGAGAACAAGACAATAACGAGGGTCAAGAACATGATAAGGCAGGCAGAATAACAAGGCTTGGTATGACAGGTAAGACACTGAAAGATACTTCACATCAAGTGAGTGTGGGAGAGGTGTTTATATAGCATGGGCTGATTAACCAGGAAATGAATGACAGGTGTAATTAATAGACAGGCGATAGAGGGTGCTGTGGTTCTTGGGTGTTATAGTTCAGATCAGCCTTGTTTGTAGTCTGACTGGAAGTGGTACTCTCTATAATGTTACTGACAGACCCCCTCCCCCGAGGAGCTCCTTCCAGGATCTACATTCTTTCTAGGATGCCCTCTCCTTCTGTATGAAGAGGGCCTAGGATGTCCTTAGCTCCCACCCAGCTTCATTCCTCTGTTCCATAGCCCTCCCAATCTACCAGGTACTCTAGCTGACCTCTTCTATGTCTAGAGTCTAGGATCTGATTTACCTGGTAGATGGGTTCTCCTTCTGGGCCAGGAGATGGGTGGTCAGGGGTAGGCATGTTATCAGACAGGGGACCCTGGATGAAGAGTTTGAGGCAGGAAATGTGGAAGGTGGGTGGCAGATGACTGTGAGCTCAAGTCTATAGGGAACCTCATTGATGTGCCAGAGCACCTTGTATTGTCCAATGTAGCGTGCCTGTAATTTTTGGCATGAGTTGGGTTCCCTAAGGTCCCTGATGGACACCCGTACCCGATCACCAGGAGGGGACTTGGGGTTGTTACTCCGGTGCTTATCAGTGTATTCCTTGTACTTGGCATTAACTGTTGTGATCCATTGGTGAACTTCCTCCCAGATCGACTGACTACAGGTGAACCACTCTTCCATGGCCTGTACCTGTGCTGGAGAGTCATCCCAAGGAAACAGGGGAGGTTGGTAGCCAAGCATACACTGGAAGGGTGCAAGTTGTGTGGCTGAGTGCTTGAGAGAGTTTTGTGTGCATTCGGCCCATGAATCAGGCCCAGTCCCCTTGGTTACGCATACAGAAGATTATGAGATGCCTAGCCACTCTATGAAGTTGGCCCACAGACGAAAGATGAATTGAGGGCCACAGTCACTGACTGTGTCTTCTGGGATGCCGAAGTATCAGAACACATCCTGGAACAATAATTCGGTGGTCTGAAATGCTATGGGTAGGCCGGATAACGGGATAAGTCTTAGCGCCTTGGAGAAGCAGTCAGTGATGACCAAAACGGTGGAGTTGCCTTGGGATGGTGGCAGGTCAATAATGAAATCAATTGCCAGGTGGGACCATGGCCTCTGAGGCACAGGAAGATGGCATAGCTTGCCAGCCAGAGGAGTTTGAGGGACCTTGGCTTAAGCGCACTCAGTGCATGAAGAGATGAAGCGAATGATCTCAATCAGCATGTTCTTTCACCAGTACTTGTTTTGCAGCAGTTTGTGGGCGTGGTGGCTGCTGGGATGACCAGTGGCAGGAGAAATGTGTACCCATGTGATGAGCCTGCTCCTGAGATGATTTGGGATGTACAGGCAGCCCAGTGGGCAGTTGACTGGAGGATTCTGTGGTTGTGAGTCCCTTATCTCCTTGTCAAGGTCCAATGTGATCGCCTGGATGAAGCATTCAGGTGTCAGGATGGGATGAGGTTCCTGGTCATGAAGAGACAGGCAGAAGATGTGTGACAGGGTGTCAGCCTTTATGTTTTTGGTGCCAGGAAAACAGGATATCGTAAAGTTGAAATGGGTGAAGAACAGTGCCCATCAGGCTTGGTGTGTGGGTTCAATCTCTTTGCCTTCTTGAGATATTCGAGGTTTTTATGATCAGTGAAAATGACAAAAGGGTGTGTGGCCCCCTCCAACCAGTGCCTCCGTTCCTCTAAGGCAAGCTTGATGGCCAGTAGCTCTCAGTTCCCGATGTTAGTTTCTCTCTGCTGGAGTGAGCTTTTTGGAGAAGAACGCTACTGGGTGGAGCTTGGGCATTTCACTGAAGCACTGGGAGAGAACCCCTCCTACACCAATCTTGGAGGCATACACATTGGCCATGAAAGGTCAGGTTGGGTTCAGATGCTGAAGGATAGGGGTTGTGGTCAAAACCGTTTTGAACCTGTTGAAGGCCTCTTTGGCTGTGGGGTTCCAGTGGAGGCATTTGGGTCCCTTCTTCAGGAGGGAGGTCAGGGGTGCTGCAAGGGCACTGAACCCTCTAGTGAAAAGATGATAAAAGTTTGCGAAGCCTAGGAAACATTGGAGCTCCTTCACTGAGGCCAGGATATGACTGCAGTTACCTTGGAGGGGTCCATGCTGACCCTCTCAGCACTGATGATGTACCCCAGGAAGGAGATCTTACACATGTGAAATTCACACTTCTCAGCCTTGACATAGAGATGGTTCTTAGACAGGCGCTTGAGTACTGATTAAACATGGTTACGATGACTCTCTTCGTCAGGGGAGTAGATCAGGATGTCATTGATGTAAGCTATGACATACCTCCCCAACATGTCTTGCAGCACATCATTAATGAGGCACTGGAACATGCTTGGTGCTGAAGAGAAGCCATAAGGCATGACCCGGTACTCAAAACAGCCAGCACTGGTACTGAAGGCGGTCTTCCACTCGCCTCCCTTGCGGATGTGGACCAGGTTGTAGGCACTACGAAGGCCAAGCTTGGAGAAGATCGTGGCGCTCCAGAGCTGTTCCAATGCGGAAGGCACAAGTGAAAGTGGATACAGGTATTTCACTGATATCTGATTGAGTCCTCAAAAGTCTATACATTGACAAAGTCCACCCCTTCTCTTCTCCATGAAGAAGAATCCTGCTGATGCTGGGCATATGTATCCCTGCTTGAGGGCCTGCTGTATGTACTCTTCCATAGCAGCTTGTTCATTCTGGGACAGAGGGTAAATGTGGCTGTGTGGGGGAGAAGTACCAGGCAGGAGGTCAATGGCACAATCTTATGGATGATGTGGGGGTAGGCCGCATGCTTTGCCCTTGCTGAAGATCTCCCCTAGGTCCAGGAAGCATGTAGGGATCCCTTCCAGGGAGTCAGAGTGAGGACTGTCTACGGAGGTGGAGGAAAGATTTAACTGAGGACATCGGAGGCAGTTTTGGAAACATGTTGAGGATCACTGGAGAATCTCCTTGTTCTGCCAAGAGATGAGTGGGTCATGGAGCTGTAGCCTCAGATAGCCCAGGATGATTTTGTGATGCTTGGTAGCTGTGGCGAGGAGTGAGATTTGTTCAGAGTGAAGAGCTCCCACCTGAATATGCATGGGGGCAGTCTGGGAGGTGATGAGGCCCTCCCCTCTGGGGCCTCCATTGATGGACCAGATGCTGAGTGGGCTTTCGACTGAGCTGGCAATGAAGTTTACCTCTGCCCCTGAGTCGATAAATGCAGACAGCACATGGGTAGAGGAAGACAGTTTCAGTAATACTGGAAGCTTGAAAGATTGAGCTCTTAATGATCTCATGGGACTCACTGAATCAGCCTTGGTCTCCTCAGAGCTGGTGCATGGTGGGTGGGCTGGACACTGGATGATAGGGTGACTGAAGCTACTGCAATAGAAGCATAAGCCCTCCTTCTTTTTCCAATCTCGTTTGGAGTGTTTCAAGCGAGCACGAGAAAATTCAATTGGAGAGGGAGAATCAGAGGTCATGGCAGGCTTGGCTTCCTCCCAGAGGGATGGGCGGCTGGATAGCAGATGGTCTAGCTGAATGGCAAGATCAATGAGAGCATCCAGACTGAGATGTTCATCGCGGCATGCTAAATCACTCAATACTGAGGGGTGAAGTCCTTGGCGAAACATTACCTTTAATGCTGGCTCATTCCATCTGCTGGTGGCTGCAAGAGTCCAGAAATCTATGGCATAATTGGCGACTCTCTTGAACCTTGGGTGATGGTGAGTAGGCTCTCGCCAACTTCAATTCGTTCTAGTTCATGATTGAACACACACTTGAATAACTCCAGAAAGCTGTCATAGGGGGTGGTGTGTTTGCCTCCACTCCTCTACACTGCACTGGCCCATTGTAGTGCTTTGCCAATTAAAAGCAAAATAAATCAAGTAATCTTGTGTTCATCCAAGATGTGTGGGAGTGAGGAGAAGTACATGGAGCACTGAAGCAGAAACCCCTTGCAGCTGAGCTCATCCCCAGCGTACTTCTCGGGGCATGGAAGTGAGAGCACAGGACTCAGAGGAGCTTTGGGGCACGTTAGGAGGGCCTGTGGCATAATAGCAGTGAGCTGAGCCATCTTGGTGTTGAGATCGGTGAGCATCTGCTGATGTTCTCCTAAGAGGTGCCCTTGAGTGATCAAAGCAGCCTGCTGTGCCTCCTCTGCCGCATCCATATGTGGCGAAGTATCCTGTCAGGATACAGGCACTTATGGATGTATGTGCAGGGGAGAGTGGGGAATGCAGACTGGCAAACAAATCCAAAACGCTAGACAAAATCGAAGTTGAGGGACAGGCAGGGGTCAATCAATTGGCAGACAGAGTAATAAGGGCTAGACTAAAGAGTCACGAGAATGAGACAATAACGAGGGTCAAGAACACTGTAAGGCAGGCAGAATAAGAAGGCTTGCCATGACAGGTAAGGCAGTGAACAATACTTTGCATCAAGTGAGTGTGAGAGAGGTGTTTATATAGCGTGGAATGATTAACTAGGAAATGAGTGATAGGTGTACTTAATAGACAGGCGATAGAGGGCACTGTGGTTCTTGGGTATTGTAGATAAGATCGGCCATGTTTGTAGTCTCACTGGAAGTGGCGCTCTCTATCGCATTATTTGACAAAGCCAGAACATAGAGAACAGAATGCATGGTCACAGAACAGAAGAGAACATGACAAAATAATATAGAATAGGATAGACAATTTGGAAAATATAATAGAAAACATTATAAGAGAAAAGGAGGGAATATGACAGAATAATAAAATAATAATAATAATAAGGTCAATTTATATAGCTCCTTTCTCACACCCCAGGTCGCTTTACAGCTGGGGGGGGGAGTCCACCAAAAGAGGGTCAGGATGTAATTCCAATGGCATAATTACCACAGTCCCACCAGGTGCAAGAAAATAAATCCCACACCACCTGCACAGCCACCCAATGCCGCTGGGCAACATCGCTCAGAACACCATGCCATGGATCCACAAAGTGAGTACAGAAGCACCGCCACACAGAGCACCAGTATGTCCCAAACCACCTGCACAGCCACCACGACACCACCAGGCAACATTGCTCAGAACACCAAACACAAAAGCACTGCCGCACAGAGCGCTGGACAACCCTGATATTAAAAAAGAGCAACAAGCTCATTGCAGTCCATAGCAAGGAGCACAGGCATCACCCACAGAGGACCAAGGCCTGAAGGAAACCAATGCCAAAACTGGATCTGGAGCTATGCCACAACTGGTGGACAAAACGCTCAAACACTAAACTACACAAACACAAAAAAGAAAAACAAAAGGAAAAAAGAAAAGCTCCAGTGAGAAGTGGCAGTCAAAACACACACGGCGTAATCACAACTGGAAATAGAAACAGAAAGAATAGAATAGAAGAATAGAATAGAAAGGACTTTGAAGATGTAGAAAAGAATATGACAAAATACTATACATATTTTATTTAAATCTTAATCTATTTTAAATATTAAAGTGAAGGGGAATCAATATAGTTTGTAAAATTATTTACAGAAAAAAACTGTACAAGTTGTGATTGCAATAAGTATTCACCACTTTGCTGTGAAAACCCTAAATGAAATATTTTGGAAAGAGACATGGCTATAGCATCAGTTATTATCTTGATAATGAAGAATTACTGGACACATCATGAGCACCTTTTGCAAGTAGTTGTGCTTATGGTCAAGTTTATTGCTCTGTTCTGCCTCCCTAGTGGCATAACAGAAACTAGCCCTTTTATTGAACCTTCAAAATGCATTCTAGTCCAAAAAGCACTTTTAATACAAAACACTGGCTCGAAATTAAAATGGTGCTCTCTTATCAGTCCTGTGCTGTACATTCGACACCCTGCTTTCACAAAAACAGACAAATTTTCATTTCATCTTTAATTTCCCCATACAACCCAGTATATACGCACACTCCAGTATTTACTGCAATTATTTATGGGACATGCTGTTCAAGATGGGAATTCGCCCTATGTTAAAATAAATAATTGGACATTATTGTCAAGACAATTCATCAAAAATAGCTTACAAGTAGCCTAGACAGTTACAAAATAACTACAAAAACCACAATGTATGCTATGTAAATAGTGTGCCAGGCCTCAATAGTCATTCCTTCATGAATGAGAGTCAATGCACTAGTGCTTGGCAAAGAATGAGTCAGACGAATGAATCACAACAAATCGGTTCAGTTTCGGCTCATTTGTTCATTTTGGTGATTTGTTCGAAAAGATTTGGTTGCTTGGAAGGTAATAGCTACAAATCCCAGACATCTTTACGAGTGTCGTTTGACGTGGCCGGCGTTGTTGAGCAAACCAGGCCAGTTAAAATTCTATTCGGTCGTTCAGTGCACAGCTTTCTCTGGTTAGAAAATGGATTCTTATTTGTTTTTGTTTTTTTTTGTTTTTTTTCTCTCCAGGTTTCACCGTCTATCTCTTTGTAGCCATGTCAGAAAATGACGGGGAAAATGAAGAGCAGGAACATGGCGAACATGGACTCGGTGTCCGGCAGTATGTCCTGCAATGAGCATATCCCGAAGGACTGCCATCAGATGCACACTGATACAGCCAACAGTAATAAATCACTTACACACACTTTTACTCCAGCTTTCTCTTTGGGTTTCATTTCATCTTCAATACTAACACCAGTTAGCTGACTCACGCACTGCCTACAGTACTTCCTTTTGCTGAGGCGAATTTGAAAGAAGATTTAACAGAAATTAGTGGCTTTAACTCTGAATTTTCTCATTTTGTTCATTTTGTGAGCTTGTGTTAATGTTTTCTTGAATACATGTTGGCTTGTTTCTTTCCATGAAACTCTCTGAGAGGTTGTTTAGAGATTCAAAGGAGGCAAAAGGAGATAACAACTTTTGGCAGCAGGCCAGTTTCTTCCTCCTGTGCTACTCTCCTCTCATCCTGACTTCTTCCCTAACTTTCACTATATCACAGCAAAACTATCAGAATTTGTAGTTTTATTGATACGTTGGTACACTTAGGCTACTATCACACTGTCCTGTATCTTGCCACATAAGTGACATGTGGGTCAAATGGCAAGAAATGAGGCATATTTTATCCAAAATTAAAGTCCTGTTATGTACACAGCATATGTGTGGCATTCCTGTGGCATATCTGGGGTTTGTATGAGGTTCAAGGGATGTAAAGTTATAGCGTACTGAGGCATATACATGGTGTATGATGCGTTGCCACGGCATAACCATTTCATTGGCATGGCATTTCATTCTTACTTGTGACATTGCTAATGCATACTTGTGGAGTATCTGCAGCATTCACAGGTGGGTATAAAAGGGAGCCCCATGCTCTGTTCATTGTCATTTGTCACAGTCAAGAAAGCACCATACCAGCGAAGAAGTCAGGATGCAAGAAGGGCAAGGGAAGAGGGAAGACATCAGCCACATCCACCCAGCCAGCCCCGGAGCCACCTTCATCAAACACGTTTCAACTAAAGCGTTTGCATGGCGTAATAGATGTTCGAGCAACATTCCCGCTGCGTCACTGTGGCATAGCTTTCATTTTTATGGCATACACATGATGTATGTGTGACATATCAAAGCTGCTGCGTATGTGCTATGGATTTTTAAGTATGGACTTAAAAATATGCCGCACCCTGGCGTACAAGAAGATCGTGTTATATGTCATAGAGTATTAGCTACATAAGCTGGCAATGCTGTGACATTCCTTTTTTACTGCCATGTATCCTGATATGCCATACGCAAGGCTGAAATGCCAATGTGTGACACAAGCATTAAGATTGAAAAGACAAAAAACAAGGAAGACATTCATGAAGATTTTTTTTGTATTTCCCTTCCCAATTTTTAGTTTTGTTAAAACATTTTAATTTAGTCTGAAATCATTTCTCTTAGACATTCACAGACATTTCACCTCTAAATTCCATTAAAAACTATACAAGTTAAACCAGATTCATTTAATATTATTACAATAGTGCTGAGTGCAAAAGTTTGCATCCCCCAAACCCCTCTGAATGGCCAGAACAGACAATGTCACTCTACTTTACACTTTGTTGAATAAGTGAAATGAAATGTGATAAAAATATGTTTGGCATCCTTGAAATTAATACAAGCTGGCCTGATTGATATTTGTTCTCAAAATTGGTGCAGGCTGGCCTGATTGATACTTGTTCTCGAAACCAGTGCAGGCTGGTCTGATTGATACGGTTGTTGCTAAAACCCATGACACAGAATGGGACATGTCATATTATCGCTCAGGCAGTGACCTCCCCGCGATATGGGACGGAACGGAACGGGACGGACCCTACCTTATTGTCCCTATGCCAGAGGATAGTGAATTGTATTTCAGTTGTACTAAATGTAAACAGTGGTATCATCCATCATGTGAAGGACTGGAGCATAAAACCCAGGATGAAATTAACAAAGCAAAGAATTTAAAATGTATCAAATGTCAGGGCAAATGTGGAAGACCAAAGAAGAAATAAACATTAACACATACACACTAATTTGTTTGTTATTTCTTTCTTCTCTTTTCTTTCTTTTGATTATTCTTAACTAACTAGAGTATGTTATCCAAACTATACCATGACAGGACAGCTAAGGTAAGATCCCCCGGGACAGGACAGGACAGAACAGATAAGGTAAGATCATGACAAGAGTTCAATGTCCGTGGGTGATAATATGTCCATAACAATTATTCCGGTCCGTGATGGGATGGGGAGGTCACTGACCATGAGTGATAATATGTTCCGTCCCGTCCCGGGTTTTAGTAATCGTCGACTGATACTTGTTCTCATACTTGGAGATACTTGGAGATACTTGGAGAATCAGGAGAACCAGGAGTAAAGCAGCTCTCTGATCTACTGAAGGATCCACACTGTAAATTGGAGACATGACAGGACACCGGATCTGTGAGGCAGCAACTACACACCTCTGTCAGCTCGCTAATTAGAGGACAGGTTTTTTGTTTTGCTTTTTTCCTTGGTCGACCTATGCAGTGACTGGAATATAGTGCACAGTGTGTTATGGAATATAGTGTAGAGTTTGTTATAGAACACAGTGTAGGATGTGTTATAGAATATAGTGTAGAATGTGTCATGGAATATATTCGAGTGTGTGTTATAGAAAATAGTGTCGACTGTGTGACAGAATATAGTAGTGTTGAATGCATATGGAATATATTATAAAGTGTTATAGAACATAATGGAAGATGCGTTATGGAATATAGTGTAGATTGTTTTCCAGAATATAGTTTAGTGTGTTATAGAACATAATGTTAAATGTGTTACAGAGTATAGTGCATAGAATGTGTATGGAATACAGTGTAGAATGTGTTATAGAACATACTGTCAGTGGCAGCGGCTGTCCATTGCCAGTGACGACGACCGCCCCACCAGGATGATCAAGGTGAGATGTGTAGTCAATGGGTCGTGATAAAGAGTCAGTGTGTCTGGATCTTAGGGCCACTAGAAAACTTGAGCACATCACTATGTCACCAGAGCAATCAATGGCTTCTTCTTTTGAGAGTCATGTTTTTTGTTGTAAAATTGGTCATATTATAGAGCCTGAAAAAAGCTGAATGCCAAATGTACTGGTTTTGAGACTTATGTTTTAGTTTTGGCAGTGAGGGAGCTGTGGTCTTTTGGAGTTGGACATTGACAAAGCTCTGCATGCTATGAGGATTGGTGGCTGATGAAGGAACAAGCTTTTGTACCATTGGGACACTGCTGAAGT
>JAPFFA010000025.1:65294946-65305706 GCA_026153275.1 Sciades herzbergii
GTGTCCGGGATGTGCTCACCGAGCCAGGTTTCGGTGAAGCACAAGGCAGCAGATTTGTTAAAATCCGTGTTGATTGTATTGAGGAGCAGCAGTTCATCCATCTCATTGGCCAGAGAGTGGACGTTAGCCAGGTGAATAGACGGGAGAGCAGTGCGAAACCCCCGCTACCTCAGCCTGACGAGCGTGCCGGCCCGCTTCCCCCGGTGTCTCCGGCGTTTTCGGCGTAATCCATAGATAGCTGCTGCTCCCCCAACAAGTAAATTTATAGGATATTCAAGGAACACCATTTTGGAAGATTCCACAATAAGCAGGTTAATTGGTAACATGATTAGGTATAAAAGTTCATAGCTTACCCCTTCACCATTCTCCTTCTTCTCTGTCTTATTTATCTTTTCTTTGTGTTCCTCAGTGACTTCCACCTTTCTCTGCATTCAGCTGCTAGTGAAAATACAAAAGGCAACACATTAAATAAGCATCTCATTGTTCTTTAGTCTTCTCTGGAACAGAGTGCTTTTAGTAGAGCTCCTGTGTGGGCCAAAGGCCCTTGTGAGCGGAGCCCCACTGGCATAGAGCGTGGATACATAAAGAAACCCATCAAGTTGTTTTCTGATGGTTTTGGTCCTGTGCGTGCCTCCCACCATACTTGTGTTATAATTACCAGTCATACACACCGCCTAGTGGCCAGTGTTAGCTGGTAAAGAAGTAAAACAAAAGAGGCTGGCTATGATATAAGAAAATTCTACAACCCAGAAACAGATGGGAGCTCCGCTTTTAGGTAGTGCCTAAATCTATATATTAAATTCCTATTAGTTGATGCTGAATCATGTGGCAGCTCTTTACCGTAACATTGCTGAGATTTCAAATTTATTCTAATGCCCCCACCTCCCAAGTCATGCTGCTGCTCAGCACTGAGAGATGCTGGCTCACATAGAAAATGAAAGACACTCTGCTGCTTTTGGTCTGAACACACCATTAAAATTGCACATACCTAAGCTATGTGATCTGTCTCTCTCTGGGAATATCTGTCATGTATATAGGTGCTGACACAATTATTCAGGAACTCCTATAGTACTTCATTGATGTACTATGTACATGACTGGGGCTGGGTGACAGGATATATTTTCCTTCCACTTGGTGTCACTCCAGAATCACGTTTCAACCAAGTGACTAACGTTGCTAATTCGCGTTGGCTAACTTGACAACAAATGCCACCGGAAGCTGTCACAAGCCTGAGCTATGGTGTGATTAGAAAAATAAATAAAAGCCCAGGGCAAGCGTGGCACACGCAACGACTTGGCAAAAAGGTGCATTTAAGAAATATGTGCAGGCCGCATTAGCACTAAACTTTGATGTCAAGTAGGGGGCCACAAAATATCATCCTGCGGGCCTCAATTGGCCACGGGCCGCAAGTTTAAGACCCATGACATAGAGCATCACCACATATTCATAATACCCTGTGTTGGTCGTGAAGGTGGTCTTTAATGACTTTAACCTTTTGGTTCAATAACCTTCCCTTATGTGGATCAGGTTGTATGCACTGTGGAGGTTAAGCTTTGTGAAATGTTTTGCTCCTTTTATGTGCTAAATGGTGGATGGGACTTGATTTACTCCTTAATAGTCAATGCAAGGCCTGAGTCCTCCTCCTTTATTTTCCACAACAAAGAAACTGGTGGCAGCTGGAGAGGTTGAGGTATGCATAAATCCCTGGCCCATGGCTTATGTGATATACTCCTTCAAGGCTTGGGTTTCAGGAAGTGACACGGGATACACCCAGCCACTCGGGGGAATAGTACCAAGCAGAAGTTGTCACAGTCCGGTCCAGTCCATCCACGCCTGAGTTTGTGGGACTTCCATGTCGGCTCCAGGCTGGATCCGGGACAGGAATTCAGTCCTGCCCTGCTGAAGGCCATTTTCCCTGAAGTGGCACTACCACACCTGCTACCACTCCTCTCCCATCAGCCAGGGCCTACTTAAGAGCTGTTTGGAGCTACTCCTGTTACCAGACTGTCTCTTGCAGACTTTCCTCACCTCCCTACAGCCCTTTGGTATTGTGACTTCTAGATTCCCCCTGCCTGTATTGTTCTGTGATTTTGTCTAGTTTTCTGTCAAGTTTTTTGCCCCTGTTTTGCCTGCCCATTCCTCTGGATTGTGTTTTTTGCTCCCTTTGCCTGGGTTTCCCTTGTCCCTGTTTTCTTCAGTTTTTGTGAAGATTTTTCTGTCCTGTTTTTGTCCCTAACTGTGCCTGCTTGCTCTCCTGTGTTTTGACCTCTTGGCCCATTCTTTGACTACTGATTTTGCCTGAGGCCTTTTGTACCTCTGCCCTCAACTTCATTAAAGAAGTTCTCTTTTTTTTGTACACTGCCTGTCTTGAGTCTGCTCTTGGGTCTTCACTTCACCTCAGCTCGCCATTTCTGACAGAAGTTTGATGGAGCAGTCCCAGGGTTTCTGAGGAGGTAGCTTGGATGCCTCTGCTTTACTAAAAGCCTTCAGATCATGGTATGATGTGGGGATAGACAGAAATGCCACAGAGATGGTGAGTAAAACAGTAAACACCCCATGAAATGATCTCACCTCATTCCAGGAAATTATTGGATTGTAGACAGACAGACAAAGGGAATATAGGACAATGGACATTTGAGGTGATTTCATGATCATAAATGAGAGGTATTCTACATGTAATAAATGCAGTTGGTATTTGGAGATGAATGCTGCACCTTGTGTTTTTCCTTCTACGAGTGGGGTGTGATCTAGGCACTTTACTCTCAGTGCACCTGCCATGGAAATGAGTCATTTAGCATGACAAGGGCTACCATTATCCTCAAACATTCCCACAACATGATAAGTACAGGGATTAAGTGTTTTTCTGAACTTCAAGACATCTTCACAAGTAGAGATATACATCTGTGTGGCAGTAGGGACATGGTAGAGCATCAGCTGTGGGCAGTGAGAAGTCAGGTAGAACCAGCAGGAAAAACGAGTTTTACTTGTATTTGATAACTGGCAATTTACTTTTGTGTTTTCTGTGTTCTTTCAGAAGAAGCCAGTATTCAGGAAGAAAGAGCTGAGCTGCCCAATACTGTTTGTGTGCATGAGTGTGAGATGAAAAAGGAACTAAAGTCACCAAAATGTGAAATTAAATGTAAAATAAAAAATGCACCTTGAGTTATCAGGTCAATTTATTTATACAGTGCTTTTAGTAATAAACATTGTCACAAAGCAGAAACATAAAGATTTTAAGTATATGAAATAATAATTTTATCCCTTATGTCTTCATGTGGAGGGATCAGCAACATGAATTATCTTTCTCCTTTTCTTTCTGTCCAGTGCATCTCTCTCTTTCAGTCTCTTCTCTTTTTCTTTCTGTCCAGTGCATCTCTCTCTTTCAGTCTCTTCTCCTTTTCTTTCTGTCCAGTGCATCTCTCTTTTTCAGTCTCTTCTCCTTCATATCATCACTCATACAGTCTCTCCACCTTCTCCGCTGTCTTCCTCTGCTCCTTCAACTGGCTTTTCATAGATGGTCTTAATGAAGCCCTCACTCCTGTATATGTGTCCAAACCAGCGCAGTCTCATTTCCTTCAGTTTCTCTTTTAGTGACTCCCAGACGTTTCCTTATATCTTCACTTTTCTTCCGATCTCTCAGGCTGACACCCATTATCCATCTTAGCATTTTCATTTCTGATTTCTCAAGCAGCTTGAGTTTTTTTTTTTTTTTTTTTTCTCCCCCCTCTCTGGTGGACCATGTTTCTGCTCCATACAACATTATTGGTCAGATTACAGTCTTGTATATCTTGGCCTTCAGTTTTGCTGATATCTTTTTGTCACATAGGATAGATGTTAACTCTCTCCATTTCCTCCAAGCTGATTTTACCCTCATCTCAATCTCTCTCTCACATCCTCCACCTGACTCAACTGTGGACCCCAGATACTTGAATGAAGTTGTCTGGTTGAAGCTGCTGAAGCTGAGTAATCATCTCATTGATCTTTAGATTAGATAGAACTTTATTGATCCCTTTGGGAGGGTTCCCTCAGGGAAATTGCTGCACACCATCAAGCCAGTCTTTCCTGCATTCACTCTCAACCCTCTGCTCTCCATGCACTCTTGCCACCTCAGAATTTCTCTCTGGAGTTCTTCCTCTGTTTTGGCACAAATAACATGGTAATCTGCATACAGTAGATCCCATAGCAACCCTTGCCTAGTCTCTTGGCTTATTGCATCGAGGACAGTAATGAACAGAAGGGGGCTAAGTCTTGACCCTTGATGTACTTCTACCCTCACTTCAAAAAGACTCTGACAATTGGTCTCTACTTCTGATGGCAGTACATATGTACATTGCCTTCACCATCTGGATGTTTTCTTCAGTCATTCCTTTCTTCCTCAGGCTCCAATATATCAACTCTTTCAGTACCCAATCAGAACCCTTTTCCAGATCAACAAAGGCCCAGTATTGCTTCTTGTTGCCTTCCAGTGTCTTCTCCTGCACTTGCCTCAGGATGAAAATGACATCCACTGTGCCTCTCCCAGGCATAAATCCAAATTGCTTCTCATTGATTTGGATGACTTCTCTCAGCCTCTTGTCCGTAATGCCTTTGATTATCTTCAGGGTATGCTCCAAAAGTTTTATGCCTCTATAGTTCTTCCATTCTAAGGCATCACCCTTTTGTTTGTAGATGGGAATCATAATGCTTGACTTCAGTTCTCATGGTATTTTCTTCTGCCAGATGTCACCTATAACTTTCCACAACCATTGTGGCCCTTCATCTAGTGCTTTGATGACATCAGCTGTTATTTGGGATGGCCCACCTGCTTTTTTTAGGCTTCATACTTCTGATGGCTGCTTTCACTTCATTTAGAGTGATGTCCTTCTCTGGTCCTTCCACTGGGTCTGTCACTGGTAATGGATCACTTGGATTCTCAGCATTCAGAAGTTCTTCATAGTATTCTTTCCACCGTTTATTTATCTGCTCCTGTTCTACCATGATGTTACCATTCTTGTCTTTAATACATGTGACTTTGTCGATGTATTGTCTTTGCTTTTGCCTTACTTTGGCAATCCAATAAATTTTGCCCTGTCCTTCTTTGGTCTCCAACTCTTCATACAGTTGTTTCTCTGCCTCTGCTTTTGCCATGGCTACTTTTCTCTTTGTCTGCTTGCAGGCTTCCTTATAAAGGAGTTTCTTTTCCTGATTGCTCAAGTCTGCTTGCCAGGTCTTGAATGCTTCTTTCTTGGTTTTCACTGCTGCCTGCACTTCATTATTCCACCACCATATTTCTCTTATGTTCTGGTGTTTCCCATTGGTCACTCAACATTATTTTCAGAACCTCGACTGTGATGACTCTTTCCAAGTGATGTTCTCCACATGTTTCATCTCTCTCTTCACCTCATTTATTGAATTGTTCTTTCTGATCTTTGAGTTTCCATGTGTGAATCCTCTTCACTACTGGTGGTTTCCTGGTCTTCGGAGCTGGTTTCCTTTTGATGATGTTAACTACTGCATTATCTACAATGATCTTTGTAAGTATCAGTCTATCACAGACTTGTCCAATTTTGATGACTTGGTCTTTCATGTTCTTATCCAGGATGATTCTAACACCATTTATTCTCATATCACTTCTAATATACAACAGTTTGAAACCTCCTCCAATCTCTCTTGCACTCTGACCTTTCCATTTGGTCTCTTGGACACACATGATGTTAATTTTCCTTCTCTCCATAGCATTGATTATCCCTAATACTTGTAAATGTATTTATCCCTAATGAGCAAGCCTGATGTTACAGTGGCAAGGAAAAACTCCCTCAGATGACATGAGGAAGAAACATTGAGAGGAACCAGAATCAAAAAGGAACCCATCCTCATTTGGTTGATAACAGATAGTGTGATTATAAATAACTTGCTTCTGTAAGTGTGACCTTTATAGTTACAAAGTGCAATTTTGCAACCAGGAAATTCATTATAGTTTTAACATGAAGTCTATTTTGTTGAAGTTATCAACTGTTCATTGATGGAGACTTGAGTGCACAGCTATTCATGAGAAGTATAGTCCAAAAGTTATCATGGTACTTGTTCTGCTAAGCCAGTATAGCAAAACTGTAAATGTCCAGAGCCATTTTTGAAGTATATCCTTAGACTGTCCCCATATGGGGCCATCCTCCACAGGAGCGATTTAATGAGAGCTCCAAGCAGAAGTAGGGCATCAGGACGGATCAGGGAGTTCCAAAGAGCAGGAGAGGCCAGCAACATTATCTCAGGATTAACATGTAACTTGAGAGAGCAAGAGAGAGAGATGGGCACAAAAAACAGGTTATGTATGCCCATTGTCACCTAATGGTTAAGAAGAACTTGCACTGTGCACTGAGTGCAATTAGGAACTCCAGCAAAACTAACTATGGCAGCATAACTAAAAGAGAGAGCCAAAAGGTAACACAGACACGAAGGTGCCCTGCTACATAAAGTGGCCACCCACTCCACTGTTAACAAACCTGAGTGAATGCATGAGAGTGGAGCATGATGGCATCCATACAGTCCAGTTTACCAAGGAACTCTATGTTCAAGAACCCCTCAGATCTGCTCCTTTACCTAATAAAAATATATTTACAAAAGGCTTGACCAAACAAATATATTTTCAGCCTAGACTTAAACACTAAGACTGTGCCTGAGTCCCAAATATGACTTGAAAGGCTGTCCTATAACTGTTTGGCTTTGTCTAAAAAAACAAGGCTCTGCTCTCTGCCTTTTTATTTCTTCATGTGTGGCAGTAAAAGACCTTGGGGTGATCACTGACTCCAATCTTTCATTTGAAATTCATATTGAATTGAAATTGACAATTGCATTTTTGACTAACTGGAGCTTGTTTATGCAACTCCTAGGACATCCAGACAGCAAGGCATTACAGTAATCCAACCTAGAAGAAACACAGGCATGAAAGCGTTTTTCTGTGTTGTGTACTGACATTATGTCTCTTATCTTAGCAATATTTCTGAGATGAAAGAATGGTATCCTTATAATATTATCAATATGAATTTCAAATGAAAAATTGAAGTCAATGATCACCCGAGGTCTTTTACTGCCACACATGAAGAAATAAAAAAGGCCATTCAAAGTTACTATGTTATCAGAAAACTTACTTCTAGCTGCATCTGTCTTGTCAGAATTAAGTAGAAGGAAGTTCATAAGCATCCAGTGTCTAATGTCCTTTACATATTCCTCAACTTTATTAAGCTGGTATCACTCAACTGGCTTTGCTGAAACACACAATTGTGTCATCAAACAGTCTTGTAGTGCAGTGATAATACCTTGTGGCCACAGTCTGACTTCCCTGACAACCATTTTTTTTTTCCTGTTTCACCCTTGCACTGTATGCATGCATTAGCATAACAGTTAGGTGATTAGAATTGTCAATGTGGGGAAGGGGTCTTGCTTTGTGGGAGTTCCTAATATTTGTATAAATTATGTCCAGAGTGTTGTTTTCTCTTGTTGTAAAGTTCACATGTGGGTGAAATCTTGGTAGCAGAGAATTAAGACATGCCTAGTTGAAATCACCTGTGATGAAAAAAAAAAAAATATCAGGATGGGCTGTCTGCTGCTCACTGATTGCACTGTAGAAAACATTCATAGCCTCCTTTACATCACCAGTAGGTGGTACAGCTACCAAAACAACTGTTAGCTCCTGTGGCAAGTAGAATGGTCAGCATTTCACAAACATGAACTCTACATGTGGGGAACAGAGTTGAGAAACTGAGTGTCTTGGCATGATGCTTTGTTCAGGTATACAGCCAGGCCTCCTCCATGTAACTTTCCAGATAGCAAAGCTATCAAACACCCTTGATGATCATACCCTTGGCTTTGACATCACAACCCACATATTGACTGGATGACTGATGCTATCCTTGGGTGGAGTTCTTCCTGTCACCAGGTCTGACTCAAGCAAGCTGCTATGGCTCTGCACTCCCCTTCACCCATTTCTGTTCCAGATGTCTCGGGGGTCCCTCCTGAACATCACACCTTCAGGGGAGTGTTCAGCAAGGCCAAGGTTATGCCCATGCCCCCTCATCATCTGCATGATTGCAATTGACCTGCAGCCCAGCACATCCCCTCCCAAGGGATGCCTATAATCCTTGTCCACCTCTGAGAGAGATGTCATGGAGACCTACATCAATGACTTTGGTTGTCAGCATCATCTGCCCTTCCTCCTCTCCTGCAGGGGTGGGATTCTTTTTTGTGGAGAAGAAGGATAAGACCCCAAGACCCTGCATTGATGATTGGGGCTTCGATGACATTACCATGAAGAACTGCTAACCCCTTCCTCTTGTCTCCTCTGCATTTGAGCAACTGCAGGGGGTGATTATCTTTACCAAGCTCAATCTCTACAATGCCTACCATCTGGTTTGGATACGGGAGGGTGATGAGTGAAAGACTGCCTTCAACACCCCTACTGGACATTACAAATACTTGATGATGCCCTTTGATCTTGCCAATGCCCCTGCTATGTTCCAAGCCTCGGTTAACAATGTGCTGAGGGACATGCTAAATCTTTACATGTTTGTTTACTTGGATGACATTGGCAACAGGGAGCTGCTGGCTGTCAAGCTGGCATGGGAGGAGTGACAGCACTGGCTCAAAGGGACCAAATAACCTGCTTTGGTGTGGACTGACCACAAGAACCTCGAATACATCCAAACAGCCAAGATACTGGACTCTTGTCAGGCTTGGTGGTCCCTGTTCTTGAAGCTTCCCTACTTCACTCTGCTGACTGTTATACCACCTCAGCCAACCAAAGCTGCATTCAAGCTCCCCCTTACCAGGTTGGCCAGATGTGGCTGTTTACCCAAGACGTTCCTGTACTGGTCAAGTCCAGTAAGTTGCCACCTAGATTCATTGGTCCCTTTGTCATCGAGAAGGTCAACAATCCTGTGGTGGTGAGGCTCAAGTTGCCCCAGTGCATGCAGGTCCACCTAACATTCCATCTCTCCAGGATCAAGCTGATTTGAGAGAACCCACTTATCCTCACTGCCCCACCAGCTTGATGCTTCATTGATGGGGTCTTGCCTGCACTATTTGCTGCCTCATTCACTCCCTCCATTGTAGGAGGGGCTTCCAGTACCTGGTAGACTGAGAGGGGTATGGTCCCAAAGAGAGGTCCTGGGTCCCTGCTCAGCACATCTTGGACTCCCACCTCATCAGGGAATTCCATCAGCAGCACCCTGACCAGCCCACTTGAACCTTGGTAGCTTCTGGCAATCCCTTTTGGAAAGCCCCTCCTGCTCCTCCACCCAACACTTTGGACAAGGAGATGGACTGGTCAGGTTCTGAGGAATTTTTATTGAAGATGAATGAATGAATGAATGAATGAATGGAGAAATAAAATTTTTGATCATGCAACAAAATTTAACACAACATTGTTGATCATATGACTATATTTAACTAAAATCTAATGATGATTTTCTTTTTTTTTTGTAATTGGTTTATCCATGTCATATGTATCAAGATCAAATTAATGAAGCAAATTCAGGAAGATGCATGTCTAAAAATCTAAAAGTTAAAAATCTAAAATGATAAAAGTTGTGAGGTCCCTACTGAATGGGCATCAAAATAATTTTGAGTGTGAATATATTGGGACGGAAGGGGGTTCCCATTACTTTTAGACAAGGTGGGAGAGAAGGGGCACACAAAGGCAAAGTAGCTTGCCACTCAAAACCCAAAATAGAAAAAAATGTGATTTTTTTTTTTTCACTTGTAAAATATTGTTGAAGGAGGCCCCTGATACAGAAATTGAAGGGTTTTATTTATTTTTTTATGTTTTAGTAAGTTTTTATGGAAATATAGCAATATTGCAACGTTGGGCTTAGTTGGGAGCAGAATTTCTGTATTTGCACTCGCACTGTCGGAACAAATATACAGAACAACTAAGGGTTTGTTTGCAATGTGGATTGCTTACAAAGCACTATACCAGTAAATATCATGAATAATAATTGCAGAACCATCATATGTTTATGGATCATAATTTTTTTAATAAAAAGCAAAATGAAAACTTTACATAAAACTGAATGATAACTTTGTTAAAGAACCAGTGTCCAGTGTTCTGTCTGGTGAGCCTAATGTGCTCTCTATTTAACATACTAAAAGGAGACCACTTACACCCCCAAATTCCAGAACATTCACACCTGTCCCTGAACAATGCGCCATACATGCAACCCCCCCCCCAAGACCATTTACCGGTACATCCCTACAGTCCATGCAACAACTATCCTTCAAAACATTCCACAACCAGTGTCTCCCTTTAGATATTTGAGCAAACAAACAAAGCCCAGAAAAACAGTTAACAGATTTTTTACTGATAAAATACAGGTACAGTTTCAAATACAGTAACTAAAAGAGCCTGAAATACCACATCAAGAAATCATTTATTCATTCAGAATTACATTTTGTCTAAACTAAAAATTATAACAAAATGCATTTAGAAATTGTGAATTATCAAATACATTACATTTCAACAAGTATTTTTTTTCATATGTGAACATTTGAGAAGTGCAATATCCCCATCTAATGTGCAAGGTGCATGCTATTTTGACTACCATCCTCACCCAATGTTGTAAAATTACAACAAAGACCTAAGCTGAAAATCTAATTTGAGCATTCATTCCATGACAATTTAGTATGTACAGTGGTGTTTTAAAGTTTGTGAATCCTTTAGAATGTTCTATATTTCTGCATAAATATGACCTAAACATCATCAGATTTTCACACAAGTCCTAAAAGTAGAT
>JAPFFA010000025.1:65947711-65958705 GCA_026153275.1 Sciades herzbergii
AGCCAGGTCTCGGTGAGCAGGAAAGCACAGCAATTCCTCATCTCCTTGTGGAAGTTCAGTCTCAGCCTGAACAGGTCGATCTTGTTGTCCAGAGACCGGACGTTAGACAGGAACAGAGTTGGAAGAGCAGGTCTGTTGTTAGCCCTTAGCCTAGCTAGCAGGCTGGCTCTCTCCCCCCTCTTCTGTCTCCAGGTGCACCATTGTCTCCTTGCGCACTGCTGCTTTGTTTTCCTTCGTCCACTCTCGTTTAGCAGCCCAAAACGTCCTAAAGCTGCCTTGACATCTGATTTCAGTCCCACATTCAGGTTCCCCAGAATAAATAGGTTCTGTGCACTATATTTCAGCCTCAGTTTGTTGCACGAGTTAATAGAAAAGGTAGGAAGGGGTCATACACTAACTAGGAGCCGAGAAGCCGCTGCACCACTGCACGCCGCCATCTTATCACTCTGAGAAAGTGCGGTCTGCCTTCTTCTACATACATGAACTCACAGATGCTTATGCTTGGCTAACGTTTTGATTTGACGGGACAGAACGACCATGCTCCTCCCACACAGACAGCACAACCAGTTTCGCCGGATGCCTGATGCATCGTCAGGGTTTGAACTCATGATCTCTTAATGATGGTTAGAACACTTTTCTCTTGGTCAATCAGAACCATAATGAAAACTGGGACATGGTTAGATTATAGAGTATGTTCAGGAGTTTTGCGTGTCCTTCAGGTTTTCTTGCATTTTTGAGTCATGTTGCAGACATTTCTGGAAGTACCCAAGCTCCATTCTCAGACCTGTGAACCTGGAATGAGTTTTAAAATGTTAATATTTTAAATCTGTATTTATTAGCAGAACTTTAGAGCAGTTCCTTACTTGAAGGCTGTTTCGCAGTGAAGGACAAACTGATAAGAAGCACTTTAAGAGTTTGAAGTGTTATCAGTGAGGAAATGGGATTGTGATAAAAGAACATTTTGCCCTGAAGCTGTTTTATGTCTCATTCTGAAAGTATAATATTAGCCGGGTCATGCCCATGACGAAGACGATGATCCTGAGTTATCTTTAATTTTCAAAGTCATGAACTCTCAAGAATTTAAAAGTCTATTTTGTAAAATTTTATTCTCCCTCTCTCTCTTGCTTTATGTACGATGAACTCGTCAAACGCCTTTGAATCTCCAGCCAAATCTACACTGTCCAAGAGAACAAACAAATCTGATCTGAGGGGGAAAAAAAAAAAACCCACTGCCGTTTTCCAGCCGAGAAGAGGAACATAATTTTGATTGACGTCGAACTCGTGATTAGTCTAACAAGAGCTTGTTAAAAATGAGCAGAGGTTTTGTGGGCCATTGTGCTCGAGGGCAAATCTGAGTATTTAACATGACCCAGAAACACAAATACAGTGAGAACACACCACCACACCCCGAGTCATGATGTGCAGATGTTATAATATGGATAAATAATAAATAAATAATCATTTTCAATAAAAAAAAAACACTCCTTACAGATTTTAAAGTCATTACTTAGGAGTAAAACACTTGTCAAGAATATTCTGTTGAAGCAAAATGATCAATAACCAGGTGGTGTGAGATATTGTTAACATCCTGAGGTTGATTTATTTTCCGATAATTGCATGCCCGGAAGTGTTGGGATAAGAGATACTGGTGAAGGGATGACTCTTTATAGTAGGTATAAGCGATAAAATATAATTATAAACAGTTAAAAAGGAAGATGTGTTTCTCATGAATGAATTAACAATAAGAATTATAACGTGCTGTTATACAGAAAATAATGTTCGTCTCGGTTATTATTCACTGTAGATAATTGTTTTAGTATAAATATACAGTTTATTTCAAACTATAAAAGCGCCATGCAAATGTAATAACTTTGCGGCGCAGACTTGCGTCACTTATCTACGCCGAGTCACAAGCACTTTGTTTTGAAATCGATTAAATAAATCCCAACTCCGCCTTACCTTTGAATAATTTTAGACCAAACTTCGTAGCATCTTTAGTGCTTTTAAGAACAGCATTTTCTTTCAGCATTTGTAATTCTTCCTCACGCTATGGTGACGACGCGATCGGCCGCCATTTTGTCAAGTCATTGAAGGTGATTATCTACCTTTATTATATGGCACGAGCTCCTTCCGGTAAAATCGTGCACTCTGATTGGTTCCTTGATGGGTAGTATTTTCCCCTAATGCCCGTGGGCGATTACAGACTTTCTTTCCAAGGCGCTGGCGTTCAGTGTTGCAAAAAACAAAATGACAAAAAAAAAAAAATGATGAACTGGAAATCAGAACGGAATCAAAAACGACTGAAAGACAAATGAGTCAGCGAGTTATTCAAGAAATGAGCATTCAGAAACCGCTAATCGCTAACGGAATTTCAGTTTTGAAACCTCTAGCCGTTTATTCTGCATGCGTGACTTGACCACGTTACAAATATGGCGTGACTGAAAGCAGCGTCTCGGCTCATTATAATAGCTGTCTATTTTAATCTTAGAAATAAAGAAGCCATATAATAAACTCCTTGTTAACCTCGCTTGCTTGGTCTTTATGGGAAAATATCAGACCGAGGTCTTTTTATATATTTTCCCTTAAAGACCTCCGCTCAGTTAATAAGTCGTTAATAGTCTGAATTTCTTGACCAATCAGTGAGTGCGATTTTCTATAATCACCTCTGTATTTATACTAATTTGAGATGACGGCATGGTCTATTGTGTGTTATTCCTTACATAATGAGCTGTTTCTATACGATAACGAAATGAAGAATAAGGATTCACGCTGCATATAGTGACCGTTATACTGTACAACTAAATTCAACCTGCAAAATAGTGATCTAGAACTGATCAGTCAAGAAGTTGCATCTGGTGATGCAATTTTACCAAATACTGTACTGTATTCTCAATAAAAAGGTGTAATGAAGGGTTTCTAAAAGTCGTTTAAAGCAAAAATATGTCTCTTTGGGTTTGGATAGGTGAGAATTAGTTGTGAGATGGCTGTAAATCATGGCATTGTATATAAAATGTGAGTTTACGGCGTTCTTTTTTTTTTTTAAATGAGATTTCCCCAAAACAACTCGTTTAAGTGAAGTATTTAGTCATATTACATAGACACAGGTGTTTTACTGGGAAATACGGTACACCACATCACTTGTATTTTTCATCCGAGCTCCATCCAGGACATGGAGAACCAAACCGTGACGTAAATCTCTATATGTCACTCGTGAGGAAATCGATAAGTGAGTTGTTTTGATAAATTTGGGGACTTTTTGTTTGTGAGTGTGTCAATTTATTAGAAAGAAAATCACACGTTGGCTTGAAGATATGAAGTTTACCTTCTCGTGTTGAAAAACTTGGATTTTTCAGACAAAATGCATCACGGACCTGAGTGACGTATTTAAATAATATTGGCTGGCTTTTTTTCATGGTATATCAGATATATTCCATTCAGCTAGCATGATACTGAACGAGTCGAAGATGAGTAGCTGAATGGAATATATCTGATATCCCACAAAAAAGCCAGACAATATTATTATTATTATACATACACATTCCTTTCAGGTGTTCGTGTCTTTCTCTTTCGAAATTCTCTCAAAATCTTCCGTATTTAGCAAAGCGAAGCAAACCTGGCGGCCATGTTTGTTTACAAATTATCACAGTCGCTCACTCGCACGGAAGTTTTACGTCTCCGACACATGACGTCATTTTTTCTTGACAACCATGCAATATCGTAACCCATATTGAACACTCATTCTCTATTGGGTAGAGTGACGTAATCCACGTAGGATAAGTGATATGCTAACAATATTGCATGCTATCAAACCAAATTAATGAAACCTGCTAGAAGGGAATCGAACACATGTTTTGATTCCATAGAAAAAGTGTCCTGTATGCATCATAATTCTTGATATTTCACTCCGATGACGTCACTCCCAGTGTTTTCCCGCTGACCAGACAGACGCGTGTTGTCAAAATGGTGAACCGGTTCAAAATTAAAATTCTTTTGATTAACTTGCGTATTTTTTTTTTTTTATGGTTGTGTCCATATAATATAAAGGATGGTGGTGTGAAGAGATAAAGTTTATCTTCTTGTGTTGAAAATATTTTATACATTCACCACTCGAAGATAAACTTCATATCTTCACGCAACCATGTAATATCCTCTATATATACTGTATTAGTTAATGATTTATGGATTTTAGCAGCAAAAGATGTTAAAGAAGAAAAAGTGAGATCAATGCTACTATAAGAGAAAAAAATGTGTGTGAAAAGCCCTCAAGTTATTTTCCTGTCTGTGTCAATCAGCTATAAATAACCTCTATGTTTGTAAAATCATCGCTGTGTACTGTTGGAAGCACACCTCAGTTGTTCCACTGATCATGAACTCTGAACACAGCTGTCTGTCCGTCCAGTCCGAGTGTGTGTTGAGCTCTTAGCCACAGCTAAGGGTGCACATATTTTCAAGAATGACTGTGTTGCATTTCTTTCATGGTACTTCATGCCAAAGGGAGTTACTTTGTGATGAAATCTCTTGTTATGGGAAATGTTTCCTACAATGCATTCCCACAATCCCCCTGACCGGACGTGTCACGGCCAAAGTCACAGCACTGCCATCCGAGGGGTTAAAGGTCACGATGTCTGGCGCAGGTCCATGCTATGTTAAAAAAAAAAAAAAAGATTAAACCTCAAACCATAATTTGTGTTTTGAATGTTTTTTTTTTTTCTGGAAAAGCACTAAAAGTTCTACATAGAACCCTACAACAGTATGTTTCATTATTCCTGATGTTAATATATCACAATATAAGTACAATATGATCTCATCGCCCATCTCTTTATATGGCTTTTGGATGTTCTGTCTTCTAAGGGAACCTCTTAATGTTCTATGTAGAACCCTACAACAACAGTTTTAGCCTTTTACTCATGTAAAATCCATTGGTTATCTAAAGAACCCTTGAGGAACCCTTTATTCTAGGAGAACATTGTAAACTTGGATTTTTTTTGAGGAATAAAACAATGAACTAAACTCCCTCTAAAGGATCCTCAAGGGTTCTTTGGATTGTCATTGGTTCTAATCAGAATCTTTAACTATCCAAAGAACCATCAAAGAACTTTTTGTCCTTCATGTTTGAGTTTTGTGAATAATCTAAACACCCTCAAGGGTTCTTTGGATACTTAAGTGTCTGTAGCTTGCTTAAAGGGTTCTAGAGAAGCTATCCATTGTCAGGTTCTACAAAGAGCTTTTAAGAACTTGCCAGGGAAGAAAAATATTTTTCAGAGTCAGAATGGAACTATGAAAAATTCATCATCATAGTAATCATATTTTTCTTAGGAAAAAAAAATTGAAACCCAGAACCTTAAAGGATTTTTGTTGTTGTTTGAGGAGAAACCTTAAGGGTTCTACATTATGTAGAACCCAATAATAGTGTGTTTCTCTATTTCCTGTAAATATATCTTAATGTTAATATATCTCAATGAGTATAATTTAGTCCCATCACCCAAATCTATAATGCTTTTTTGTTTGTTGTTCTAGTACAGTAGAACTCCTTAACAAGGTACATAGAACCCAACAACAGAGTGTTCCCTATCTGTGCAGGTTCCTTGTTTTAGTTAGCAAAGAATCCTTCATGATAAAGGAAAGTATTTTTCAAAGAGTTGTTCATAGTTGGATTTTGTGAATAATAATAATTAAAAAAGGAACTAGATTATTTTTTAAAATGGGGTTCTCAAAATGGGGTTCTTTAAGTAATGATTCTAGCTTCTTTTAATATTGTAAGAATTTTTTTTTGTTAAGTTCTACATGAGCCATGTACAGGTTCCCCAGAGAGACATCTTAATACATATTAATGTCAATATAAGATCATCACATCACTCAACTCTGACTTGTTGTTCTAGAGGAACCTTTAAAGGTTCTATGTAGAACTCTACAATAGAATGTTTCCATATTTACAGGGTTCCAAGTCAAGCACCTTTACTTCACCTAATTATTCAAGGAACCCTTGAGAAACTCACCATCTCTGTTTTAGGGGGAAAAAAAAGCCTAGTCCCATAAATTTTGTTGTTGTTGTTCTACTTCAGGTTCTATGGAGAACCCTGCAACAGTGTGTTTTCTTTGGTGCACGGGTTCCATGTAGAACCCTTTAAATTAACCAAGGAAGCCCAGGGGAACCCATTTTCTTTTTAAAGTGGACTACAAAACAAGGATTCCTCAATGGTTCTTTGGATAGTTAACAACTCTAACATTCTCAGTGGGTTGTAATCAGCACCATTTTCTGAAAGTTCTGAATGCAAAGCCATCTGGTTTCTCCAGAGAGACAAACCAAAGATACTCCTGAAAGCCACAATGTTTGGCCCAGGTCCATACTGTGTAAGAGGGATGAAAGAAATGTTGGGAAAAAGTGGATGAGAGGATGAATGAGAGAGAAGAGCATGAGTGAGAGAGAGAGAAGGGAGAGGGAGGGATAGATGGAGGGAGGGAGGGAGAGGGAGGGAAAAATGTCCCAGATTCCCATGGTGTGTACTGGAGAGGGACATCAAGCCAAGCCGATCAAAACAGAAGCAAACACAACACAGATAGACAGCAGTGCTGTCGCTTCTGCACTTCTCGGAGGAAAACTGTTTCAGCAAACTTGTACTGGGACACTGTAGAACTCTTTAAGGGTCTTTCAGACCTTTAAGCTTTAAGTAGAACCCCCAGAGGAGCAGACTAAAAGACATGTACTTATACAAAGCGACTTGTTCAGAAATCCCCAACCTGAAGCCTAAAGGAATTCAGAGGGTGAGCGGAGACAGAGCACAGACCCGCATCAGCAGGGAGAACTCCGTGGACAAGGCTTATCCGTACATGTGCTGGAGTGGACTGAGGACCAACACACACCTGGAGCTCAAACACCTGGATGAGTTTCTCAACACGCATGCCGTCTCGCTTCGGGACTCGGTACCAACCGTGACTGGCATGGTGTACAGGTACACAGCTTTGTGTGCTCTCGTTTATTATTTATTGCACAGTACAGTTTCAGGAAAAAGGTTCTTGGAGTATATGAGGAAGCTTATCCTCCTGACTAGGTTCTCTTTAGAGTCCTCTCTGATATGGAAACACTTGTTGGGAATTTGGGGATTCCTTGGAGGTCCAAACTAAAACATCTTAAGAGTTCTAGGTTGATTTGATTGATTTACTTTTCACTTGCATAGTTATAAATTGTAAACGGGTGAGCAATATGGCAAAAAGTATCATATTGCAATTCACACTGACAACACTGTCATGATACAATTGTATCACAATATATTTCATCATTCATTCATCTCCAGTAAGCGCTTTATCCTGGTGAATCCAGAGCTTATCCTGGGAACACAGGGCATGAGACGGGAATGCTCTCTGAATGGGACACCAGTCCATCACAGGGCATTGATCATTTAATAAGAAAAAAATTATAATGAAAGATTTTTAAAACAAGTGGTACAAAAGTCCATTTTAACACCCAGTTGGTTGTTTCACTTAAAAAAAAAAAAAAAGGGGTTCCTAAAGGGTCCTTTAGATAAGTTCTTTAAAGCATTCTACATGGTACTTTTTTGGACCAAACAGTGCGAGGGACTTATTGAGAAGAACTACTCCCTGGGGATCTCCCCTGAGAACTACATACCTTCAAGGGTTTTTATCCCCCGCTGTCCAAAAGGCCCGAAGGGGGATTATGTCGTGGCAATTTCCGTCTGTCCGTCCATCCAAGGAAGGGTACTCACCTTCTGAAATCAACTCCTCTCTCAATTTTTGGAAGAATTTCATAAAACTTGACAGGATTCTTTGGTATATGTTCGCAATACACATATTGCAATTTCATTCAATTCAGTTGCATTTTACCAGAGTTATGGTAAGTTGCCAGCGGGGGGGGGGGAGATATTGTGCTCTCAGAGCACTCTTGTTCTGTTTGCACTCGCACCACCAGTAGGAACGCGAAAGTGCCATAAGCTAGCTTACTAGCAGGAAATGGTAGCAAATATTTTATATTTTGCTCAGATGCGTCAAAATCGCACTGTACAGTATTTCCTTCATCATATATACATTCAAGAAAGCCTGGACTTTATGGTCAGTCCATTTGTCCGTGTTTTTTCCCACTTTTTTAATGCTAATGCTAAGAGCTGTTGAGGATGTTTTACACAGGGCAGCCATGACCTAAACGTTAGAGAAGCAGCCTGGGGCCCAAAAGGTCACTGGTTTGATTACCTGGACCGGCAGGAAAAACCCATGGCTGCTGGAGTGCCCTTGAGCAAGGTACCTAACCCCCAACTGCTGGGTATGTGTGTGTGCTCGTTGTACGTTGCACTGGATAAGAGCATCTGCTAAATGTGTAATCACTGGATTTTTTTTTTTTTTTTAAATGGTGGTTACCAGTGCTGCATTGGCTCACTGTACACTTATGTCTGGACCAATCACCATCACTTACGGTTCTTCTTGTGCAGGGAGAAAACCTACCCTGAAGTAGGAGCTTAAAAAGTCCCTCAAAAGAGTGTTCTAAGAACTACCATCATTCTCAGTTCTCCTTAAGGGGGAATGTCCTCCTTTAAAGTTCAAAGAGGTTCTGGTGTGAAAGCATCTATTCTGATTGGGAAGCTGCCAGTTGTAGAGTTGTACAAAGAACTTTGAAGGGGTTTCCCAGACAGACAGTGTGTGTAGAGTGAGTAACAAGGGAGCATTCAAAATACTGACATCATAAACATATGTTATTCACAATACAAAAATGTAGATCTATACTCTTGGCAGAAATTTCTAAACCAAGAACATCAACATGTTTGTTGTTATTTTGGTAGAACACTTAAGGGTTCTATTTAGAACTCTACAATAAAGTGTTCCCCTAATCCCTACATCCCTAATATCCTGGATCCAGAAAGGGTTTTTCAGTTGTTCTTTTGGGAGAAACTCTTAAGGCTCTACGTAGAACCTTGCAATAGAGTGTTTCGCTATCTGAATAGGTTCCATGTAGAACCATTTTATTTAGCTGCAAATTCCTAATTATCCAAGGAATCTCAGAAGAATCCCTATAAACTATGTCATGATGCTGTATATTAATGCTGTATATCATAATATCAGTATAATAGTGTTACACCATCTAATGCTGTATCTCAGTTGTTGTTCTGGGAGAACCGCTTATAATAAGTTATAATATTTTTAAATACTGTAAGTTCTGTAAAAACCCCTACATTTCCCTATTGAAAGGGTTCCAAGTAAAACCCATTTCGCAATCTCTAGCTATCCAAGTAACCTTTGAGGAACCATCACTTCCTGTTGAGAGTATGCCATGTGCGTTTTGGCTGCTGCTTCTCACCGGAGCGTTTCATTTTTCTTCTTTTTTCCTTTTGTTTTTCTTTTTTGTTTGTGTAGTTTGATGTTTGTTTTTTGTTTGAGTGTTTTGTCTGCCGGTTGTGGCGTAGCTCCGGACCCAGTTTTGGCGCAGTTTCCTTCAGGCCTTGGTGCGCCGTGGGTGATGCCTGTGCTCCTTGCTATGGACTTCAGTGAGCTTGTTGCTCTTTTTAACATCAGGGTCGTCCGGCGCTCTGTGCGGCAGTGCTTCTGTGCTTGGTTCAGTGTTCTGAGCAATGTTGCCTGGTGGCGTCGCGTTGGCTGTGTAGGTGGTTTGGGACATACCAGCGCTCCGTGTGGTGGTGCTTTTGTGCTTGCTTTGTGGATCCATGGCACGGTGTTCCGAGTGATGTTGCCTGGCAGTGTTGCGGTGGCTGTGCAGGCTGTGTGGGATTTATCTTCATATGCCTGGTGGGACTGTGGTCACTATGCCATTGGAATTACATCCTGACCCTATCTCTCTTTTTCTTTCTCTAATTGTAAAATGACCTTGGGTGTGAAAAAAAGGCACTATATAAATTGAACTGATTATTATTATTATCATCACTCAAGGCTAAAAAAAAAAAAGGTTAAGTTTTGACCGATAAAGGATTTTTCAGTTGTTCTTTTGGGAGAAACCCTTAAAGCTCTATGTAGAACATTACCCCCTTCAGACATGTGTACAATTGTACACATGAAGTTCCATAGCATTTTTCCTTGTGCCCGAAGGGGTTAGGTTCCATGTAGAACCCTTTTAGTCAGCTGCGAACCTCTAGTTATCCAAGGAATCCCAGAGGGAACTTTTCCCCAAAAAAATTACATATTTTTGGGTTCTTTGAATAATAACCAATGAACTAGGCTCTTGAAAAAGAGGGTTCTTGAATGTTCTTTGGATAGTAATGGTTCTAGCTTTTTGAATGGCTTTTAATCAAACTCTTCTGAAACTTCTGCAAGCAAAAACCTTCTGTTGTAGGGTTCTAATAGGGTTCTAGAGTAAAATGTTTCCCAGAGAGACATGAACATTTTTAAGAGTATGAAATGCAAGATCTATTAGACCTCAAAAGGTTGCACATAAAACCCTACAACATAGTGTTTCCTGATCAGAAGGGGATATACATAGTTAGGTGAAGGACCTAATTATCTAAAGAACCCTTGAGGAACTCTTTGTTCTAAGAGTCTACTGTATGATTTAATTTTTATAAGTAATAAAACAATGATCTAAGCTCAGGGGGTGTTCTTTGGAGCATTAATGGTTCTAGTTTTCCCAAAGCAAAGTCCTCATGTAGAGTTCTACATAGAACCTGCAAGGATTTGCTCAAAGGGAAAAAAGTTGGAGACAACTTTTGGCTTCTGGATAGAACTTTTCAGAATGTGGAGTAGAATATTTGATTTACTTTGAAATTTAAGATCAATTGCTTATTGATCCTGGGGACTTGACTCAAATCTTTAAGGATCTGAATTCTAGCAGGAAGTTGTTTCTCATCCATTTACAGTGATGCTTGAAAGTTTGTGAACCCTTTAGAATTTTCTATATTTCTGCATAAATATGGTTGAAAACATCATCAGGTTTTCACACAAGTCCTAAAAGTAGATAAAGATAATCCAGTTAAACAAATGAGACAAAAATATTATACTTGGTCATTTATTTATTGAGGAAAATGATCCAATATTACATATCT
>JAPFFA010000025.1:66067411-66078974 GCA_026153275.1 Sciades herzbergii
TGTGTGTGTGTGTGTGTGTGTGTGTGTGTGTGTGTGTGTGTGTGTGTGTGTGTGTGTGTGTGTGTGCGTGTGTGTAATTACACACTTCAGCTACTTTTAGGATGCTTACACTACTATTAATCTGTTTGTTGAGCCTGAATCTGAGTAAAATCGACACTTTCAGGTTGTTTAGCATGTGCTTTGTTTGGATTCTCACCCGAGTCCAGAGAACATGGAGCTGGAGCTAAATAAATGATTCGTGAATCATATAAATGATAAGCTTGATACATTTTGTGTCTCAAGTTTACTTTGTCCAAATCTCCAGAACCGAGATGACATTTCAGTTTGCGACTCGTCGCTCGCTCAGTGGAGCAGCACATCTCTAGGAAAATGCTGCAATGCAACACAGACAGAAGGGTTCGATTCACTTCATGTTGGCAAGTTGATTCAGAGTCGAATCCTTTTCTCAGAAGCTCATTGAGAAGCTCAAGAGACCACCTCGCTCATGGGATTTCAGAGAATAAACTTAGTCAAACACTCACAAAACACTAAATATACAAAATATGAAAGGAGCTTTAAAGTGACCCAGGTCAGTGTGCCGGTTCAGGAATCATTTAATCTACTCCCCTTTCTGAATTGTTTGAGCTGATACCCATCCCCATAGCTGGAATGCATCATGTCATTTCAATATTTCCTAACCTAACCACATGTTAGTCTGTTTACAAACTGCTCGCTCAAAAGCCAGTTTGGAAAAGTCACGTGAGGTCGTGCGTGGGTCAGAGGTCACAACCGCGGAGCCACAGCAAACATCGAACACCCAGATCGAACGAAGAGTCTGAAATTGAGACAAAAAACAATGATTTTAAGGAAGTATCTGACATTGTCAGAGGCAAAACACACCGATCTAAACACACCTGTGAGCTTGAAGGCTCTCGAGCGCACGCTTCTGTGTCGGAGGCCGCCAGTTTCGCCACGTTTGTTGTGACCTCGCTCGTTCTAATACTATTATAATAAGGATAAACTTCGGCCGTTTCCGTACCCCAGCGTAAACATTAGCTCTGTGTTTTTCCAGCTCTTTCTCCTTAACAGGCATGAGGCAGCGGGCAATACAGCGTGTGATTCAAGTACCTTGGGGTTATTCTAGGTCCACAGGGTACTATTCGTCAACCTGTGTCACTTTAATCAACATTTTTAAAGCAGCTGTATGTAACTTTTTTGATTTGTGGGATTTGGAGACCTCTGTGGTAGAAACATGTTATTGCGTGCAACTTGTAACATCAGATATGCTGCAGAAAGTGAATATACTCAAGACCATCCAATAGGCATTTATTTTCCAACTATTTATCAACTTACATAGATATTCATTTTGTTTAATTTAAAATAAAAAGCAACAACTTTTGTTTCATTTTCTTAATAACCAACAATAATTATTTACCACGTGTAAAGGTTGGAGTAAAATATAATAGCCTATTAACAAAAATATTCCTTTTATTATTGTAAAAAATGATAAAAGTTAAGAACAAATTGACCTTTTATTAATAAACTTTTATAAATATTTGTCCTTCCTCCATTTGCTTCTCTTTTCTTTATCTTTCAGCAGTCTGTAAAAAGAGAGCTCTGATTTCATGTTAAATCTATTTGTACACAATCACGCAACAGCTTTTTCACATTTTCGATCTGTTTCTCATGTGTTTTTGCAGTCTACGTTGAAATCACGTGTATTCCATCTATTGTACATTATTGCGCGAGACAATAACAGCTCGGAAAAACTACCAGATTACGCAACCTGATAATAGTTGCAGTTAATTTTTTATTTGTGATAAATTTGTACCACAATTTATCATCACATGATATATCATCACATGCATAGTGTTCAGATACAAATATTGAGCCATCTTTTGAGGATGTGATTATCTGCTCCCCAAATCGTTGCCTACCAATTCTTACAAAATTCTCCAACAAAAAATTGATCAACATGAGTATGAGGTCTCATTTGTTTGTATGACTCTTCAATGCAGTTTTACGGGGACGTCACAATTGTTAAGTCACGCTCATCAAGGTTGATAAGGCCAACATCCTTCATGATATGGGAGATTACATTATATTACATTACATTACATTACAGGCATTTAGCAGACGCTCTTATCCAGAGTGACGTACAACATATCCAGAGCAGCCTGGGGAGCAGTTGGGGGTTAAGTACCTTGCTCAAGGCACTTCAGCCATTCCTGTTGGTCCAGGGAATCGAGCCAGTGACCTTTTGGTCCCAAAGCTGCTTCTCTAACCATTAAGCCATGGCTTCCCCATCAAATAATCTTGAGATAGTTTGCATAACGCCACATGGACATACATCGTTGTCTCTGGTGCCAATAAGATGCAGAAAGGCTTGTGTTTTCCCCCAGGTGGACCCATGGACAATGTTCCAGGTTATGACCCGGAGGCTTACTACAACTAGAAAGGTCCCTCAATGACTTACCAGAGACAGTAATGTTCTGCTAAACTCAGCAACTCGACTCTGTCAGCGCAATACACAGATTGTTGCTTCATCCTACCCATCCTGGTACTGGGTCTGAGATTTAGCTAAAAAAAAAAAAAGGTTTGGTTTGACAGTGTGTGTGAGATGATCTAAGATAAATTTAGGGATTTGGATCTCAATAAAACCTTTTCTGAATTCTATCACAGACTGTGTGATAATGTATGGTGTCCATTTTGATTACTATTTAAAAATCATGAAGATCCTCTAACAAAAGATCTGCATTTAAAGAAAATTACTATGTTTTGCTTCCATCATTAATCAGTGTGATTGTACAAAAATGGCCTCACGTTAAGACAAATGTTCTTCAGATTGAGCTTGTGGTCGTAAAGGTATTTATACACTGCTTCCACAATTATTGGCAGCCCTTGTCAAAAACGTTGTCTATGAGTTGGTCTTGTGGTTAGTGTGTCTGCCTCTTGATCGGGATATTACGAGTTCTACTTGCGGTCGGGTCATACCAAAGACTATCATAAAAATGGTACCTACTGCCATCTGGCAAGGCATGCTGCTATACAGATGTGAGTGGAGAGTCAAACTCTTGTGGTTATCAAAGGACCATAGCATGTAACCCTAGCTATGTAATAGACGAGAGGCTGAGGGCTACAGAAACGGAGATCGGCGCCGCCGAATGTGCCATATGGTGCAGGAAGGACTTTAGACTTGTCAAAGTCCCTCCTGCATCATGCCTTGGTCTTCCTAGGCAGTCTCCCATCCCAGTACTAACCAGGCCCTTAAGGCAGATTGAGCGGTGCTGATCTCTACTTCTACAGCCACCAGCCTCTCGCCTATACAGCTAGGGCTACAGTGGGAGGCGGATCCTCTGGTAACCGTGAGAGTTTGACATCCACTCACATCTGTATTGCAGCATGCCTTGACAGACAGCAGTAGGTACCATTTTTATGATGGTCTTTGGTATGACCCGACCATGAGTCAAACTCATGATCTCCCAGTTGAAAGGTGGACATGCTAACCACTCAGCCAGCTCGCGGTATTGGCACCCCTTTTTAAAGATTAGCAAAAAGGGTTTGAAAAAAATCCACATTTTGGTGAAGTCGCTTTATCTCATGCTGAAAAAATGAGAAAAAGCCATCCTTTAATTTAAATCAGTTTATTCAGATTAAAACAAATCCCTCATCAAGAAAATTTTATTTTAAATGTGCCAAAATTATTGGCACCCATGAATTTAATACCTTGTACACCCTTCCTGTCCCTACTGCCATCTGGCAAGGCAAGCTACAATACAGATGTGAGTGGGGAAGTCAAACTCTCATGGTTACCAGAGGACTAGCCCCCCACTGTAACCCTAACTGTATAGGCAAGAGGCCAAGGGCTATGGAAATGGAGATGGGCACTGCACCCATGCGCCTCAAAGAGCTAGTTAATACTGGGACAGGAGATTGCCTGGGAAGACCAGATAATGGCATGGAAGGGACTTTGACTTGACTTGACACCCTTCCTGTTGGTAAAACAGCACTGAGTTTTCTCCTATACCATTTTATAAAGTCGGAGATACAGACCAGGGCATCTGAGACCATTCGTCTTTACACAATCTCTCCAGATCATCCAGGGTCCTCAGCCCTCTCTTGTCAAGTCAAGTTTATTTGCATAGCACTTTTAATAACAGACATTGTCACAAAGCAGCTTTACAGAAAATTAAAGACTAAACATGAGCTAATTTTATCCCTAATTCATCCCCAATGAGCAAGCCTGTGACAATGGTGGGAAGGAAAAATTCCCTCAGACGACATGAGGAAGAAACCTTGACAAGAACTAGACTCAAAAGGGAACCCATCCTCATTTGGGTGATACCAGATAGCATGATTATGAATAATTTGCTTCAATAATAGTGTCTTATATACAGTAGTCACAAAGTACAACTGTGTAACCAGGAAATTCATTATAGCTTTAACATGAAGTTTGTTTTGTTGAAGTTATCAACTGTTCATTGATGGAAACTTGAGTGTAAAACTGTTCATGGCTACTGCAGTCCTAAAGTTAGCAAGTCAACTGTAGTCCTCAGCCATAGATGCATTACTGTAAGTGTCCAGAGCATCTTCCAAGTGCGACTTTCGACTGTCCATATGGGGACTGTCCTCTACAGGAGCAACATGATGAGACTCCAGCCAGAAGTAGGGCATCAGGATGGATCAGGCAGGTCCGAGGAGCAGAACAGGAGTTCTCTTTCCTTCAGCTTCAACACGGCGTTCAGGTCAAGGGGTGCCAGTAATTGTGCAGGGCACTGTATTTTATCCCTTACCACGTTTCACTTACCTCTCACTATCACCCTATATCACACTATTGTAGCTGTCTTTTGAGTTTTTGCATCATCATATAGGCTGTATTTCATCCTGCTAGTGGTGTCTTTTAGATGAGTGTCGTAGCTGTGTTCACACTCTGAGATTTTAATCAGAAATTTCTAACACTGCCAGAACTTTGTCATCTACCGTATTTGTCCACAATGGCATGAAATCATCCGCTAGTAGATTCAAGATTGCTCCAATCTTGAATCGTGACCAAAGATTTTGCTTCTGATCAGCTGAACTCCGTGTTCAATCTTATAGGCTCTGCTTTACAGATCCTGCAGCAGTGTTGTTGCTATTTTGAGTCCAATCCATACACTCGCGCTCTACAGGGACCCGCTCTGAACGCCCTCCATTCAGGCTTTAAGCGTTCCTTCCTGACTTTTCCCAGCAGAGCATTATTAAAAATGATTTGGTATGGTTTTTAACGGGCCTGTGAGGGATTGCAGTCCCAGGGGTCTGTGGATGACGCTTTCGATTTCACACGTCTGCTCTGTAGGGAGGAGCCCAGGCTGCGAATAATTCATGTGAAGAGTGATCTCTGTCTGTCTGGGCTGAGGGTTTAGTTTTCCAAAAAGAAAAAAGTGGTGAAATTGAATCTATGTGACTGTCGAGTGGCATTTTGTCTATCATCAAGTTTATTAAATTTAAATATTTGCTCCCGCATGTCCCAGATGTCACTGATGCCTTTTTTTATGGGGATAAAACAGTCAAACGGGCCCTAAATAAATATTCATTGTGATTAATGTCGTAGAAAGTGGTACTTTATAGCCATTCGGGTTTATCACTGTGTTTGTATATGCACTGCGCTGCAAGCACTTATTTAGCCATCAAACATTTTCATCTGATTTGCAGATTGTTTGTATGAGCAGAGTTCTCCATTTCACTTCACTTCAGGTTCAAGGGCACAAGTTTTAGTATTTTAGTATAGAAACACTGACAGCCGAATAAAAAACCAAGCAAGTTTTCAATTAGCCTGGGGAACTGCAGAGCCAGAAAGCTGTCATGTGTAAAAATCCATTCTGTCTGATAAAGCCCTGCACCTGAAGGCTCATGGTGAAAAGGACTAGCGGAAGGATGTTGTATCTGAACAGATGTTTGATTTGTTTTTCTTTCAAGAAGACAGAAAATTCTGAACAACAAAATAAATATTCTAGTTTGTGACAGTTGTCATGCCAGAGTTTTAGCATAAAATAAATACAAATCACATAAATATTGGATTAAATAAGCAGGCCAAATTAGCCTGATGCTAATTAGCTGATATGAGCCACCAGTTCAATAGCTGATCTACTAACAACGTGCATGTTAATGACCACATTAAACCATTATATTAACGAGGATCAACACAATCTACCAAAAGCAGCGCAAATTAGCATCGACAGGTGCGTGACTCCTTCTAGTTAGACATTCCAGATTGTCTTATCTTTCCTCCAGCTAATTAAGAGTAACATGCTTTAGCAATCAACATATCCTGAAGGCATCTTCCTTATAAACATTCAAAATAAATTAACACGAGTGGAGAAATTTCTCTCTCTTTCTCTCTTTGTTCTCTGCAATTCCTCCATCTAGCGTCGACTATCGCAGCCATGTCAAGCGCAAAATGGATTAAAACATGCTTTGTTTCAACGCTGGCGCAATTAGCAGGAACTTGACTTCCGCAAGCCGTTACTAAATCACGTTATATGATTCATTTAAATACTCTCCGCCCCCAAATTCTGCCTTCTGAAAGAGAAACTCCTACAAACATGATACAATACACCACAAAATGAGGACAACCGCAAAATAAACCATGTCCACGACATTCCATCGCTAACGTTTTTAACAAATCCCGACAGTAGTTTTTTTTTTTTTTTTAACCCACTGGTGCAAACCATTAGTAAATCAGACCCTTATTGTCTTGTTGTGATTTTATCTAAACAAGGCTGTCATTTTAACATACCATGCTGACATTCTAGGTATTTCACTATGACATTTTAATGAAGCAAGACTGCCATATTAAATAGCCATCATGCTGCCATTTTAGTTACATATGCTGCCAAAAACGTCATTATCCTGCCCATGCTTCCACCTGAACTTAACAAGACTGAAATTTTAATCAGCCATGTTGCGGCCATCTTAAGTAAATACTATCTGACCTAGACCACTCTAAGTATCTTACCAACCAAGACTTCCATGCCATTCTAGCCATTCCTCAATGCTAACAAGCCAGGGCTTCCATTTTAATACATTATGCTGCCATTCTAGCTGACCAATGATGCCACTTTAAACAACCATGCTTCCATTCTAACTAAACAAGATTGACATTTTAATCAGCCATCTTAACTAAATTCTATCTGATCTAGGCCACTCTAACCAACCAAGACTTCCATATTAGCATACTATGCTGCCATTCTATCCATCCATCCATCCATCCATTAGCTGTAGCCGTTTATCCTGTTCTACAGGGTCACAGGCAAGCTGGAACCTATCCCAGCTGACTATGGGTGAGAGGCAGGGGTACACCCTGGACAAGTCGCCAAATCATCGCAGGGCTAACACAGAGACAAACAACACTCACAATCACACCTATGGTCAATTTAGAGCCACCAATTAACCTAACCTGCATGTCTTTGGACTGTGGAGGAAACCCACACAGACATGGGGAGAACATGCAAACTCCACACAGAAAGGCCCTCACCGGCTGGGCTCGAACCCAGGACCTTCTTGCTGTGAAGCGACAGTGCTAACCACTACACCACCATGCTGCAGCTGCCATTCTAGTCGTTCCTCAATGCTAATAAGCCAGGGCTTCCATTTTAATACATTATGCTGCCATTCTAGCTGAACAATGCTGCCACTTTAAATAATCTGCCATTCTAAATAATCAAGATGGACATTTTATTTCAGCAAGATTGCCATATTAAATAGCCATCATGCTGCCATTTTAGTTACATATGCTGCCAAAACTGTCATTATCCTACCCATGCTTCCATCCTAGCTCAATAAGACTGGCATTTTAATCAGACATGTTGCTGCCATCTTAACTAAATCCTATCTAACCTGGGCCACTCTAACCAACCAACCAAGACTTCCATGTTGGCATACCATGCTGCCATTCTAGCCATTCCTCAATCCTAACAAGCCAGGGCTCCATTTTAATACATTATGCTGCCATTCTAGCTGACCAGTGCTGCCACTTTAAGCAACCATGCTGCCATTCTAAATAATCAAGACAGACATTTTAATGAAGCAAGACAGCCATATTAAATAGACATGCTGCCATTTTAGTTACATGTGCTGCCAAAACTGCCATTATCCTACCCATGCTTCCATCCTAACTAAAAAAAGACTGACATTTTAATCAGACATGTTGCTGTGATATCAATTAAATTCTATCTAACTGAGGCATCTCTAACTAACTAACCAACCAACCAAGACTTCCATGTTAGCATACCATGCTGCCATTCTCACCATTCCTCAATGCTAACAAGCCAGGGCTCCCATTTGAATGCATTATGCTGCCATGTGATTGTCTTCATTGACTTCAAGAAGGCATTTGACTTGATTGATCGAAAGAAGATGCTCAAAATTCTTCTTGCTACTGGAATTCCTCTACAGATTGTCAATACAATTAAGGTCATATATGAGAATACCTCTGCACTCGTAATGACACCGGAAGGAAACACTGAAATATTCTCCATAGACACCAAAGTCCTCCAAGGTGACCCACTGGCTCCATTCTTATTTGTAATCTGCCTAGATTATGCATTATGGTGTGCCATCGCACCATCACATGGGTTAACACTGAAAGGGCAGCAAAGTATTAGACACCTAGAAGAGGTTCTCCCAGAACTTGCTTACGCAGATGACATAGCTTGCTTGGACAACACCTTTAAAGAAGCTGAGGACTTATTACACTGAGTTGAGGTTGCAACACCGTCTGTTGGACTCTGCTGGTAAAACAAAATACATGCATCTTAATCCAACAACAGATGATCAAATGCTTCCTCTAGATGGTTCCGAGATTGAACGTGTTGAAGACTTCCTGTACCGAGGCAGCTATATTAGCACAATGCATGATGTTGATACCAGAATAGGAAAGGCATGGGGAGCTCTCAACATTTTTGCTAAAGTATGAGTCTCTCCAATCAAGAAAGCAATGAAGATGAGGTTATTCAAGGCGTCAGTCGAGACCATTCTCCATGGGCACTAACAAAAACTCTCACAAAGAGAATCAATGGCACATACACTTGCATGCTGAGAAAAGTCCAAAATGTTTCTTGAAAGGTGCATATCACAAACAAAGCACTTTACAGGTCAAATCCTCACCTTTCTGATACCATAAGGCATCGGCGGCTCACCTTAGCTCGCCATGTGTCAGGAGAGAATGAACCTGCTGGTAGAGTTCTGCTATGGACCCCAGATGTGCATAGATATGTAGGGCGACCAAACATCACTTTGAAGAAAGTCCATAAGAATGACACTGGTTTGGGGGGAAGAGAACTTCATATGGTTATGTTGGACAGGGTGAGCTGGAGGAAGAACTTCATCATGCCACTGGCTTCTATGGGATGCGGTTTAAAAAAAATGCTGCCATTCTAGCTAAACAATGCCAATGGTATTTTAATGAACCTTTGTGCTAACCTACCGTGAGCTGGCCTAGTGGTTAGCATGTCCGCCTCTTGACTGGGAGATTGTGAGTTCTACTTGCAGTCAGGTCATACCAAAGACCATCAAAAAATGGTACCTACTGCCATCTGGCAAGGCACGCTGCAATACAGATGCGAGTAGGGAAGTCAAACTCTCGCGGTTACCAGAGGACTAGCCCCCCACTGTATAGGCGAAAGGCCGAGGGCTATGGAAACGGAGCTCGGCGCTGCACCCATGTGCCTCAAAGAGTTGGTTAGTACTGGGACAGGAGACTGCCTGGGAAGACCAGATCCTGGTGTGGATGGGACATTTTTTTTGTGCTATCCTAACTAACCCAGACTGACCATCTAACTCACCAATCTGCCATATTAACTAACAATTCTACTATTCTAACTCGACTAAACTTGCTGCCAAAGAGTTTTTATGAACCATCGAAACTATTTCACAGTTTATGTCTGTAAGCATTCAGGTTAAGTAAGGATTCAAGACCAAATAGTGAGCTGCAGTTACAGGAAGAAATATATAAACCCACTTGAGCATGGTACATTTTTAATAAAATATTTTGTTTTGAAGTAAAAGCAATAGGATGCAGGGATTTTTTTTTTCCCCCTCTGGCTGATGGATGGGGAAAAACCATCTGCTTTATCAGCAGCTTACTGAACTGAATTTGTCCACGACGCAATGACAAATAAAAATCTGATATCCTGGAAATATCTGCTGCTGAATTATCTCCAGACACCCAGACCAGTGATGTGTCCACCCCAGTGTCCGTGTCAAACAGCAACATCCAAGTGGACATCCGTAAAGTGTACTTCTCTAATAAAACGGTCTCAGTAGCTTTCAACGCTCTCTGAGTAACAATTCATCATGGTGTGATCTCTGTCACTGCTTTTATCAGCGTGAGCAGGAGTCTGAAAGCAGCTCAGTAGGACACGTCCAGTTTACGTTATCAGTCTCGTTACTTTAAACTCGCTCTTTTCTTTCCTTCTTTAGTTTCTTTTGGGTAAATATTTAAAAGAGGAAACATCTGTCTGGGTTATGCACATGCTTCAGTTGATTTTCTGTACACACCATTAAGGTCAAGCAAATTAAATTAAGCATTATAGTTCAAGGTTGCCAGATTTCACAAGATTAAGCATCTGGACATCACTTTTAAACACAACCACTTGCATTTAAGCCAAAAAAAAAACAGGGATAGAAAATCTATATGGCTTAGTATGACTCTAGTTCTTTGGTCTTATCTCCATCACTTGGCTCATCTCGTTATCGTGTCATTATTTTGTGCACCTGTTTTTATTTGTTCCTGATTAGTCTGTTTATTAATACCCCTCCCCCACCCCGACCCCCTGTCTTTGTCTCTTCACAAAGCATCGTCGTAGTTTATGTGCAGTTGTAAGTCTTTGTTTCCTTGTTACTTCCTGGTTTCCTTGCCAGTTAGTTGCGTCTCTGATCATGGAATACTTTTGGACTTCCTGAAACAAACACAACTTTGAGTTTTTGCATCTGCACCCTGCGTATCGACCCTGCTACAGTATAAACATTTTGTTTATTTGCTGTGAAATGTATTATGATGTAACATAAAACCAATTTAAAGCAATATGAACATTTAAAAATGTAAATATTTAACTGAAGTTTAGTATATTGACAATGATCACTTTGATCACAGCATTTGATCAAATGGCTTCCAAGATCGTTATTTGTTCGCTGATAAAATAGCACTTGATCCAACACATGGTATCATTTTTCATTTTAGTTATTAGCTCATCCGGCCGATGGGTGATGAGTTTATACCATCATGTGTTGTCTGTCGTCCGTCCGGCGTTGTCCACATTTTATGAAAATCGCCTCTCTCTCAATTCTTCACCGATTTTTATTCTTTTTGGCAGGAAAGTAGGTCGGCCTGGGGTGCGTATAGATAGCTTCTACCCAAATTTGCATAATGACAATTAATAATGGAGTAATTAATCAATCCCTAATGAGTAGTTTCCACACAAATCGCTTCTTCTCCCTCAATTCTTCACTGATTTTAATTCTTTCTGGCATGAAGGTAAGGGTACCTAGGGTGCATATAACTTCTACCCAGATTTGCTTAATTACAATTATTAATGAAGTTATGGAC
>JAPFFA010000025.1:67257260-67269350 GCA_026153275.1 Sciades herzbergii
CGCCGGCCACGGGGCTCGAACCCAGACCTTCTTGCTGTGAGGCGACAGCGCTAACCACTACACCACCGTGCCGCCCCCCATGCAATATCATAGACCATATTCAAAGCTCATTCTCCATTATGTAGAGTGATGTAATATATGTAGGATAAGTGACATGCTAACAATATTGCATGCTATCAAACCAAATGAATGAAACACACTAGAAGGGAATAGAACACGTGTTTTTATTCCATTAAAAAAGTGTCCTATATGCATAATAATAAGTAATATAGCCTAAACACCTCAGTCATCATGCTTGAATATTGTCGCTCTTACCGTATAATTTTTCCCACGCAGTTACACGCTTTAAGTTAAAACAAGAAAGTGGCTGGTAAAAATATTGAGCGGCTGATAGATTTTTAAATCCACCAGCCACAGTGGCAGGAGAATAAAAAAAGTTAATTTCCAACCCTGGCTACAACCAACCACGGATGACTAATAAAGCTAAAACTCTGAAATCAAAATAAGTCCCAAAGCTCTGAGTCTTAATTATGAGTTTAAATGGCCAACATGTGCAGTTTATTACGGTAATTACAGCACCACATACACTTTTACATTTTTTATAGATCCGACTGGACACAAACGAACGCTGAGTTCATTAAACCCTATTAAAGGTTTAAAGTCTGATGCTGTAAAAGTTAATATTCCACTGGAATTCTTGCACCAAATTCCTACTCACACTCGAGAGCGCTGGAGAAGTTTCTGCTTGTTGGTGTGTTGTTTTTAATTACAGACTTCCTTCCCTCGGGTATAAAGTCAGAAAAAGCTATAAATGACCAGAATTAATTACAGCTAACTTTCCCTTCACTGTGTAATTACTGTGTACCCCACATACGCCTGACTTACATGGACAGGAAGTGTGAAAGACGTGCAAGGTGACAGGATGAGAAAGATAAATTAAAAAAAAAAATAGAAATAATTCCTAAAGAATTTTATAATGTTATTTTATCTTATTACCTCCCCCACAATGGAGTCAGCTGGGCAAGGTATTGTAATCAGTGTGGTTTGTTTGAGTGTCTGCCTGTTAACAATCTAGCGTCTAGACGGTTGCACCGATTAACTTCAAATTTTCAGCGTCGGTGGGCAATGGTCTGCAGATTACCTAATTAAATTTTGGAGGTAATTGGGTCAAGGTCACCGGAAAGGTCAACCTTTTGGTCAAAATAGCATTTTCCATCATAACTTAAACGGCTGCTGTATAATAATAATAATAATAATAATAATAATAATATTGGCTGGCTTTTTTTTCATGGTCTATCAGATATATTCCATTCAGCTACTCGTCTTCAACTCGTTCAGTATCATGCTAGCTGAATGGAATATATCTGATATAGTTACCTTCCAGCTGGTGTAGCATTGAGCAGTAACGTTAGCAAAGGCTAATGCTAGCTTACTCGCAACTCGGTGCTGTTAGCGTGGCAGTCCAGTTATCTTTCAGCTGGCATAGCAGTAGTGTTAGCAAAGGCCAATGCTAGCTTACCTATGATTCGGTGTTGTTAGCATGGCAGTCCAGTTACCTTCCAGCTGGTGTCATGTTAGCGAAGGCCAGTGCTAGCGCAGTCAAGCTGAATATTATTATTATTATTATTATTATTATTATTATTATTATTATTATTATTTTGCCTGTGTAATTTATTTAGTTACTTATAAAATCAATATTGACAGCTACATACAACGGCGTGACCTGGCAGCCAAAATTATTTAAATATATAATATAATAATATCGGCTATTTTATTTCACAAGTTAAATATTTAAACTTGAGGAAAATACTGATATCTCTCTCTCATGTGCACACAACTGTGAACTGATGGAAGTTATATGTTTAATGAGTTGGGCAGATTAAAAAATAAAAATAAAAACACACGAACCATTCATGGGACTCTCTGTTGTTGGCTTTTCTCCACTTCTCATTCAGCAAATGCTTTTTGACCTTCGCTTTTTTGGCCTGTGTCCACTGGGAGGTTTTCTCTGCAGATCTCCTAACCGCTATGATGTAATATGTTTGTTTTTTTTGCTGCAGTGCTAGCCCGGGTTGCTTGACCTGAGGTAATTCTCTTTAACCGTCAGTCGGTATTCAGTGTTCTCTGCTCAAGTTAGCGCTAGTTAGACGCTATGTCTTCATTAAAGTGTCTCAGTGGAGCAAGCAGACTCACGATTCAGTCTGGATTGTGGAATGTCATAAATACCTCTGCTACAACTGCATTATTTCTTTGTATATGCTACTTTTATTTTCCCACCACTGTGGCTGGTAGGTTGAGCAAATTCGCCTGTCAGTACACAAAATCACTCGCATTTAGTGGGTCGCAGATGCTAATTTCCAGCAGTGGTCATCGCTAATACTTATTCTTTTAAGCCCAACTTTTATTTTAGTCATCACTGTTTGAGGCCATTGGGACATTTTCATTTAAAGAGAAATACCCCAAATACCACAGCAATGAACACGAAAGGAAAACTTTAGTATAATATCCTTTCACAGAAATGTTCTTGCACATCGTCATACACACGGCCCGTTCTATAATCGTGGCTACATTTCAAGTGTTGACTCTGTTATCCATCGTCAACTCTGTTGTTGTTAAACCGGGCGATCCGTTCACAGAGTTGACATTTCCGGCCATGTTTGTGTCTTAACTCCGCACGCTAACTTCAAACCAGCTACCACACAGCATGTATAACAAGAAGACAGAGTCATCTATATCCCCCCCCCATATACCAACTGTATACCAAGCTTCAAGCTTCATCTATTATTTGCCACATGTTTCAAGTTCTGCTGCAGGAAACCAACCCTACCTCCTTACACTGACCTCAGCAGCCCATGGCATAAGTCCACCAGACCTTTGGTCCAGGTGAGCTAAAAATGTAAATTTCTCACATTTCTTAGTATTAAAAGGTACATATACATGACTTAATCAACACATATACCAACTTTCAAGACCATACTACTCATAGTTTTCAAGTTCTGCTCCAGAAACAAAGCCTACCCCTAAGACTAACCTGCGAGACTAAGTCTGAAATTGTTTCCATGGAAACATGAAAAATTAAATTTCTCTATTTTTTTAGCATGAAAAGGCACATCTAGATCACCTTGTTAACATGTCTACCAAGTTTCAAATCCGTATCATGAATAGTTTTGGATATATGCTCCGGAAATGAACACTGATCTTAGAAACTAAGTCAAAATCTATTTTCTATGTAAAAATTTGAAAAACACTTTTTTTTCAAAAATCCAAAATAGCAAAAGGCACCAGTTCACATGTTGCTTGATATGTTTACAAAGTTTCATGAAGATATATTCAGTAGTATTAAAGATATGGCCTGGAAACGAAAACGTGACCGGACAGACAGCCAGAACCCATTTCTATATCTATATATGATAAAAACAGAATTTTATAGATTTTATTCATATTATTGTACTTTTTTAAAGAATGAGTGAGAGTGATATTCACTCCAATATCTCAATAACAGATTTGATGAATAATGAATCTCCTGTTGGTGTAAAATCCTCAACATTTTGTTCAAATTAATGAGAGAAGACACAGAGCAATACATACTTCCCGCCATTATGAAGTTTCCCACCAGAGGAAGTGCCATCACTTGGTGCAGGTGTCATGCGTATTATTAAAAGTCTTTGTGGATTTTGTGCGGAGTTAACAAAGTTGATAAGAACATTGGGATGGATTAAAATATTTTTTTCTTACTGAAATTTCACATAATACAGAAAATAGACTTTCTAACAGATTTTTAGACTGAATCACTTCCTGTTTATTCGAGTTGAATGGATGAATCAGGAGTCTAAGATGGCCAATAATGTGGGGTAAGGGGTGGAAGTCATTTAGTTAATGTTTTATGGATAATTTGGGTCTAAAATGTACATCAAGCATTGCTATTGGTGAAAGTTTGTCATAATTTGCATTATTGTTCAAAACTGGTTCAATAAAAATTTCTTTTGTGGAAAATTGTCAGAGTGCAGGCACTTACGGATGTATGTGCAGGGGAGAGCGGGGAAAGCCAACTGGAAACAAAGCCAAAACGCAAGACTAGAATCAAGGTCATGGGACAGACGAGGGTTGATCGATCAGTTGGTAAACGGGGCAATGCGGACAGGGCTAGAGAATAACAAAAAAGATATGAGAGCGAGGGTCGAGAACACAAAAAGGCAGGCAGTAGAATAAAGGCTTGGTATGATAGGAATGAAACTGTGAGTTGGCCTAGTGGTTAGCGTGTCCGCCTCTCGATCAGGAGATCATGAGTTCTACTCACGGTCGAGTCATACCAAAGACCATCATAAAAATGGTACCGACTGCCGTCTGGCAAGGCACGCCGCAATACAGATGCAAGTGGGGAGTCAATCTCTTGCAGTTACCAGAGGACACACCCCACACTGTAACCCTAGCTATGTAATAGGTGAGAGGCTGAGGGCTATGGAAACGGAGATCGGCACCGCCCTATGCGCCACATGGTGCGGGAAGGACTTTAATGACAGGAATGAACACTGAACAATACTTTGCATCAAGTGAGAGTGGGAGAGGTGTTTATATAGCAGGGGCTGATTAACCAGGAAATGAGTGACAGGTGTATTTAATAAGCAGGTGATAGAGGGCGCTATGGTTTGTGGGTGTTGTAGTTCTGAGCAGCTATGTTTGTAGTTGGTTTCAGACTGGCACTCTCTACAGCATTACTGACAAAATTAACAAAAAGTTTATCATCTCGGTGATGCCCAATGGACCCTGAATTCTAGAATGACCCAAATAGCAAAAAACAAAAGCAAGCAAAAATATTAACGATTTTTTTCTTTCATGTTGTTTTTTATAAACTGAAAGAATGAAAAACTACGAGGAAGGGAGGCGTGTGGACCAGAAATAATCCATGCTAGGAATGACAGCAGAGGCAGAATGTAAAGTTTTTCAATTACATCAGTCATGGATTAAATACAGAAAAGGGTTTTGTGTATCTTGGGCAGAGAACCGGAGGCTGCTGTAGTGTGATTTAGGACACGTCCAAAGTGACAGGGCTGTGAAGAATTGGAAAAACGAGCTGGTAGATGTAATAGATGGAAAAGATGCGAAAGACAGAAATGCATTTTAATCAGCATTTTCTGAAAAGGTCATCACCGTGATGATCTGTGAAGCCATGACACCCTGACACCCGTCATCATGAAGATACCCGGTGTTTTGCTGTGCAGCCGATGTTTCAGTGGATCCTGACTAAAGCCACCATACGCATTTATTATGTACGGCTTTAGATGAGAGCTCATTAGAAAGCTTCCACTCTTGAATGCACATGAATCAACTTTTTGTTACGCATCCTCCTTCAGGCTGACTCTATCGTCCACAGGTGCTCAATTAAGTCTTTATTTAATTTTAATTTCATTTCACTTCAATTAGCATGAGCAACGGCTGGCGGTGAGATTGGACAGGAGGGTAAGGTCTAATGTCTCTCACCAGCTCGAGTAACCATTAGTGTTGAGGATTATATCATGAGGTCTCATCGATGGCATCATAACAATGATGTGAGGCAAACTATCTTTTCACACACACTTATTAGTGTATCTGTCCATAAGGCTGATGAGCTGTTGCCATGGCATGACATCCATCATCCATCCGTCATCCATCCGTCATCCACAATTCAGTTAAATCGTTTCTCCTCTGTCAGTCCTCCGTGGATTTTTGTTCTGATTATCATCATTGTTTTGTTTGAAAGAACTCATCACTCCGCACAAAACTTGGTCGTTGTTTTGCCAAATTTTTTGCTAACGAGTTAGTAATTAGGCCAAACTAACAAATTTTCCAGAATTGTATCTCTTCTCTCATTTATCATGTAAATTCAGGTCTGATTGATGTTTTGGGTCGATCTTCTGTCAGGGAACAAAATTTAGTCCTTTCTTGATATTCCTGTTGCAAGCAATCTGTCTTGGAGGTTGGTCCTCTCTCACATCGTCACATTTCAGTTCTGTTTGATGTTTTGGTTATCATGGTTGTTTTGATGGCAAGCCAGATGAGCTACTACATCCTTGATGTTCTGGTCTAACATTTTCACAAGTGTTTCAAGTTCATAATGCTTTACCAAGCTTCATCCAGAACCAAACATGATAAACAGAGAAGCTGTAACGCTTTCATTTCAATGAGAAAAACAAAACAACAACTAAACTTACGGCTCTGTCATCCGTCCTTTTGTGGGATTTGAACTTTGGGACTGATATGAGCACTGTAAGAGTTCATATTGTGATTTAGGCCAGTGCAGTCATGCCTCATTTCATCCTCATCCTCAAACATCCAGCTGTGAAATAAACTCATTGGTCAGTTTCATTGTAATGTGAGCTGAGATTTGGTTCAGGAAGAAAGAACAGAGAACCCTGACTGAAGGCAATTCCACTGGAGACCTTTGGGATGAACTGGAACACCGGCTGCACCCCAGACCCCCTCACATGACCTCAGTACCTGACCTCACTCATGCTCTTATACCTGAATGATCACAAATCCCTACAGTCACGCCCCAAAATCTCCTGGAAAGCCTTCGCAGAAGCCAAACTCTAGAATGGAATGTTCACCAAGCTCTTATGGGCGTAATGGGCAGGTGTCCACCATCTTTTGGCTGTTTAGTGATAATAAAACACCAACACAATAACTCATGCTATTTGGCAGGTTCGGCTAACTCTCATGCCCAGATACTCTTCAACATTTCTCATTTCATTCTGATGACACTCGCTGTTACTCAACATTGTTAACAGAAGAATTTCCATTTGTAGTGTCTCAAATGTACACAGTAGTGACACTAAATACGTAGCTAAGCAATAAGATCTTGTATCAATTACTCCTACAGCTAGCCTACACAGAACATACAAATGTGATATCAGTTTTACTTTATTTAGGAGTGCATACTATATACAGAAGAAATAGAAATGTTAATTACTGAGCAATTCTGATGGTCTCCTTTGTCTTAGTGGAAACATGAATCCACTGCTGGAATAATTTAAAAACTGTACCCTCTGTCAGATTAACCCCTAAAACCACAAACACCCATATGAGGGACTTAATTTCCATTCCTCACTCTCATAACTACATTTTCATTGCAGTTACTCAATAATTTTTAATAGTTTCTGTATAATATGTCTTAAGATGAAGATAATAAGCTGGAATTACTTTCTAGGATAAGTAACTGTATAATAAGGAGTGTAATAAGATTCCTTCACTTCACATACGGGATCATGATCACCCAGTTGGGATTAATTATCTCTTAAATATGCACTGAAGAGGGTTGATGTTACTTTAGCCTTATCCGAACAGGCTGCAGTAACTGCTACAAATAGATCATAGAGTCACTAAGTGAAAGGCCTTAATCTGTTACAACAAACACTGGAGGCTCAAAGAATACTCAATACCAATTACATCCCAGTTATATCCCAGTTACATTGTAATTACTTTCCAATAACATATCGTATACATCCCAATTACATCCCAGATACAGCCCAATTATATCCCAATTACATCCCAATTACATAACCAGTTACTTCCCAATTATATCCCAATTATGCCTTGGTTACATCCCAGTTGCATAACAGTTACATTCCAGTTTCATCCCAAACACATCCCAGCTACATACCAATTACATAAGAGTTACATTCCAGTTTCATCCCAATTACATCCCAGCTACATCCGAATTACATCCCAGTTACTTCCCAATTACATCCGAGTTATTTCCCAATTACATCCCAGTTACATCCCAATCACATCCCAGTTACTTCCCAATTAAATAACAGTTACATTCCAGTTTCATCCAAAACACATCCCAGCTACATCCCAGTTATATCCCAGCTATATTCCAATTACCTTCCAATTTCATCCCAAGCACATTCCAGTTACATAACAGTTACATTCCAGTTTCTTCCCAAACACATCCCAGTTATGTCCCAATTACTTCCCAATTACATCCCAGTTACTATCCAATTATATCCCGATTACATCCCAGTTACATCCAAATTACATAAGAGTTACATTCCAGTTTCATCTCAATTACATCCCAGCTACATCCCAGTTGCTTCCCTATTACATCTGAGTTATTTCCCAGTTACATCCCAGTTATTCCCCAATTATATCCTAGTTACATCCCAGTTACATCCCAATTACAGCCCAGTTACATCCCAATTACATCCCAGTTACTTCCCAATTAAATAACAGTTACATTCCAGTTTCATCCCAAACATATCTCAGCTACATCTCAGTTACAGCCCAGCTACATTCCAATTACATTCCAATTTCTTCCCAAGCACATTGCAGTTATATTCCAGTTACATAACAGTTACATTCCAGTTTCTTCCCAAACACATCCCAGTTACATCCCAGTGCCGTCCCAATTGCATAACAGTTACATACCAGTTTCATCCCAAACACATTCCAGTCACGTCCCAATTACATCCCAGTTACTTCCCACTTATTTCCCAATTACTTCCCAATTATATCCCAATTACGTCCCAGTTACTTCCCAATTATATCCCAATTACATCCCAGTTACATTCCAATTACATAACAGTTATATTCCAGTTTCATCCCAAACACATCCCAGCTACATCCCAATTACATGAGTTATTTCCCAATTATATCCCAGTTACTCCCCAATTATATCCTAGTTACATCCCAGTTACAGCCCAATTACATCCCACTTACTTCAAAATTATATCCCAGTTATTTCCCAATTATATCCCAATTACATCCTAATTACATTCCAGTTACTTCACAATTATATCCTAACTACATCCCAATTATATTCCAATTACATCCTAATTACATCCCAGTTACTTCCCAATTATACCCCAATTACATCCAGTTACATCCCAATTGCATCCCAATTATATCCCAATTACATCCTAATTACATCCCAGTTACTTCCCAATTATATCCTAACTACATCCCAAATATATCCCAATTACATCCTAATTATATCCCAATTACATCCCAGTTACATTCCAATTACATAACCGTTGCATCCCAGTTACTTCCCAATTACATCCCAATTATATCCCAATTACATCCTAATTACATCCCAGTTACTTCCCAATTATATCCCAACTACATCCCAGTTATATCCCAATTACATCCCAGTTACTTCCCAGTTACATTCCAATTACATAACAGTTACATCCCAGTTACTTCCCAATTACATCCCAACTACATTCCTCTTACATTCCAATTTCTTCCTAGTTACAATCGAGTTATTTCCCAGTTACATGGATGGACAATTCACAAGCAGTTTACATGTCTACACACTTACAAAGAAAAAAAAATCCGTATTTGGTCAATTTACTTGACTATTCATGTAGTGTTAATTATCATTTTTTACTTTTCTTCTCCAACAGCTGAAGAATATAAACCCTATTGCTGATGATTTCAGAAAGCTTTCTTTGTTGCATATTGGGGATTTAAACTGAAAGGAGCGTTCTGGCATAGAACTAGAGCTGAATATATTCATTTCAATCATGGTCTATAGTGTTCTGTTGAATGGTATTGTTTTGCTTAGTATTAGCATTTTACCAGAATTCATCACTCTGTATCATTTTCACACACTGATGGAGTGAAGGTATGATACCCAGCATGTACGCCAGTGTGTATCAGGAATCCCTCCTGGGACTGACTGAGCTGAACCTCGGAGTGAGACACGTTGCTCTGACACGTGACTCTGATGTTTATAAAACAGGAACATGTTCTCCTGTGTTGGGTATATATTCATTTTAGAAACATACTAAGACGGTTGTAGTTATCTCGAGTAAACCTGGTAGCATCAGGTTGCTAGGTTAATCACATGTTTTTGCGTGTATCTTTTTTTGTTTGCAAACACCAAAAGGGTCTCTGTGTGATACACTTCATGATGGTGTGACGGATCTCGATACTGTAACTACAGTTCAACTATAACACACGACTGAGTTACAATCCCACCACCCGCTGCACTACACACATCAACCAGTATCATGAGACAGATTAATCAGGCAGATTAATGCGAGCGCAACACACTGTTGAGCATATCGAGATGAAAATAAAGAATAAGAAGTGGATAAGGACTGTGCATGCACAGAGATGCTCCTTTCCCAGGAATTCACAACCCCATTGCATCCATTTCCCTTTAGTCTGTATTAAAGCACTCAAGGAGCTCGCCATGTGTTATTACACTACACTTTGGTTTGGTTACTTAGGTTTCCAGGCAACCAAAACACAGGACCAGATATGCACCGAAGCGTTGATATTCCCAGTAGGCGAGCTAATACATTTTTGATTTATCTACCTCTGCAATTATATGTGGACTGAATATCAAAAGGGCAAAAATATAATCCTTTTTTTTCATATCTTGGGATTCAGTAGAATCGGGTCAGAAGGGTTTCAGGTTTCCAACTGTAAAATATCTCCAGGCACAATTTTATCAACAGTCACTGTTTTATGATGGAGTGTTATTCTACACACACACACACACACACACACACACACACACACACACTTCATTTCTGCTCTGAATTCCCCCCTTGTACACAACACGGCCACCAGGGGGCAGCGCACAGCTGAAAGCTGTGTATACAATACGAAGTAAATCTTCACACACACACACACACACACATACATTTATTGATATGATATCCAACAGACACCGCAGTCGATAAGTGTTTTCCTCGTAGAGTTAAAGTGGGTGTAAGATGATATTGTGGTAGGAAGACTAGATCATACATTCACCAGCCACTTTATTAGGAACACCCATGCATCCATCCATCCATCCATCCACCTGCTGTTTGATGCAGTTCTCTAATCAGCCAATCCCTCGACAGCAGCACAATATGTTATAAAATCACGCAGATACAAATCAAGAGCTTCAGTTAATGCTCACAATGTTCAAACATCAGAATGGGAAAAATTGTGATCTCAAACTATGTGTGACTTTCTTTCACTGTGGTATGGGTGTTGGTTTAAGCCAGATGAGTATTTTTGGTTTGAATATTTCAGAAACTGCTCCTGATCTCCTGGGGTTTTCACACACAACAGTCTCTAGAGTTTACACAGAATGGTGCGAAAAACAAAAAACATCAAGTTGAGCGAGTGAGTGACAGTTCGGTGGGTGGAAACAAACGCCTTGTTGATCAGAGAGGTCAGAGGAAAATGGACAGATTTGAGGTGGTACGAGCTTTTGCCAGGAAGGATATAGTAACTTATATAATCACTCTTTACAACCGTGGTGAGCAAAAAAGCATCTCAGCATGCAACAGAAAACAGAAGAACACATTGGGTTCCAGTCCTAAGAAGAACAGGAAACTTAGAATCAAGAATAAGTGCACTCTTGTGGTGTTTACACACTATTTGTCTAATGAAAAATTGTTGATTAATTTTCTTGAACAGCAGTTCTGACAGTCATGCAGCTGCAAATTACAGGTGTATATACACAACTCTAATACTCTCATACTCATATACACTGTTGCTTCTATAGAAACAGCTCACATAAGGATGTGTGCTACAGATTTACTTTGACGTAACACCATGCGTAAACACTTGTGATATTCCTGCTAGACTCCTTCAAGCAGTAAGGATTATAAATTGCTCAGAATGAGATTGAATTAGTGTAAGACTGTATTTGCGTAAGGCTGTATTAGAATGAGACTATATTAGCGTGAGACTGTATTAGCATAAGACTGTATTAGTGTGAGACTGTATTAGCATAAGACTATATTAGCGTGAGACTGTATTAGAATGAGACTATATTAGCGTGAGACTGTATTAGAATGAGACTATATTAGTGTGAGACTGTATTAGCATAAGACTGTATTAGCGTGAGACTATTAGCATGAGACTATATTAGCGTGAGACTGTATTAGAATGAGACTATATTAGTGTGAGACTGTATTAGCATGAGACTGTATTAACATAAGACTGTATTAGCGTGAGATTGTATTAGCATGAGACTATATTAGCGTGAGACTGTATTAGAATGAGACTGTATTAGTGTGAGACTGTATTAGCATAAGACTGTATTAGCGTGAGACTGTATTAGCATGAGACTATATTAGCGTGAGACTGTATTAGCATGAG
>JAPFFA010000025.1:67279192-67294909 GCA_026153275.1 Sciades herzbergii
TGACCTGGCGACTTGTCCAGGGTGTACCCCGCCTTTCGCCCGTAGTCAGCTGGGATAGGCTCCAGCTTGCCTGCAAACCTATAGAACAGGATAAAACGGCTAGAGATAATGAGATGAGATGAGATAAATCCAGTTCAGTCCTGTTGGTCAATCTCCAGACAATATACTCTAGCTTGCTTTTGAAAAATAGGAACTGATTTGCTTTTCTTTGTTAATAAAGAAAGATTATTCCAGAGCTAAGCATGCATGATGAGAAGTTAATCCTGAAATTGCTCATATGACACACATTCAGACCTCTGATGTTAAGTACAGACTGCAGGAGGAGGAGATGCATCTTAATTGGAGATGTTGCTTCTCCCAAGGGGCAATTTTTTATAGGTAAAATAAAAAATTAATTGAAAGTGAGCTGTAAGTGTAGCAGATGACTGCTCACTCAGCACTCTTAATCTGTCAGGAGGATTTTCTTTAAGGAGGAAAAAAGCAACGAGCAACAAAAATATCACATTTATTTTATTAATTCAGGAATGATAAATATAACCGACGTCCTGGATTATCGTTTCGTGATCATGACCCCATTACAGAAAATGACTATTTTGAGGCATTATTATTATTTGTAATTGCACTCAATGCGGGCAGCACAGTGGTGTAGTGGTTAGCATTGTCGCCTCACAGCAAGAAGGTTCTGGGTTTGAGCCCAGTGGCCGACAGGGACCTTTCTGTGTGGAATTTGCATGTTCTGTCCGTGTCTGCGTGGGTTTCCTCTGTTTCCCCCGCAGTCCAAAGACATGCAGGTTAGGTTAATTGGTGACTCTAAATTGACCGTAGGTATGAACGTGAGTGTGAATGGTTGTTTGTCTCTGTGTGTCAGCCCTGTGATACTCTGGCGACTTGTCCAGGGTGTACCCTGCCTCTCACCCATAGTCAGCTGGGATAGGCTCCAGCTTGCCTGCAACCCTGTCGAACAGGATCAGCAGCTACAGATAATGGATGGCTGGATGGATGCACTCAATGCATAGGTCATGACACACAAAATAATACAAAATTAAAGGTAAAATTGTGTGCTCTGATTGGTTCTTTGGCGGGCAGAATTTTCCCATAATACCCATGGGCGATTACTGACTTTTTGTCCAGGGTGCCGGCTTCCAATGTTGCAAAAAACAAACAAAAACAAAACAACAAAAAAGGTGAATTGGAAGTCAAAACAGAATAAAAAATGGCCGAAACACAAAAGACAAACAAGAGTCACTGAGTTATTCAAGAAATGAGCAACAACGAGCATTCAGAAACCACTAACCGCTAACAGGAATTAAGTTCTGAAACTATCTATTTATACTGCATGTGCGACTCAACTACGTTACAAATATGATGTGACTGAAAGCAGTGTCTTGCCTTATTATAATCCATCCATCCAGTTTCTTCCACTTATCCGAAGTCAGGTCGTGGTGGTAGCAGGCTAAGCAGGGTATTCCAGGCGTCCCTCTCCCCAGCAATGCTTTCCAGTTCCTCCTGGGGGATTCCAAGGTGCTCCCAGGTCAGATGAGATATATAACCTCTCCAGTGTGTTCTGGGTCTACCCCGAGGTCTTCTCCCAGTTGGACGTGCCTGGAAAACCTCCAAAGAAAGTCACCCAGGAGGCATCCTAATCAGATGCCTGAACCACCTTTCAACATGAAGGAGCAGTGGCTCTACTCTGAGATCGCTCTGGATGTCTGAGCTCCTCACCCTATCTCTAAGGGTGCCACCCAGCCACCCTACAGAGAAAGCTCATTTCAGCTGATTGTATCTGCAGTCTCATCCTTTTGGTCACTACCCAAAACTCATGACCATCACTGGCGGCGGCTGTCCATCACTAGCGATGATGACTGCTTCATTAGGATGTGCAGAAACACAGATGGGTCGTGAGGCCTGCACCAGAGCTCCTCTCCTAATGGAGCACCTTGCACAGTAAGATAAGACAAATGATGTCATGCCCCCATCATGTTGTTTCTCTGGACCTCCAGACCTGATGCCAAGTGGTGCACAAAAGTGTCACAGACCTGATGGGTATGGAAGTTGCTCCACAGTGACAACTGACTTGCTGAGTGATGCCATCCATTGGCCATTTGAGTGGCTCTTCCACATGACATCTGGTGGTGTGCCATTGACCCTGTTGGGTTAATCTGCCGCATTGCACCAAAAAGCACCCTGCAACCAGCGCCTTATTGGTGATGTACTATTTAACCCATAGCTGGAACCCAGGCAGGTGCTACCACTCCTGGTCAGAGTGGACCTGGGAGCAATGATGATTAAAGGGTAACTCCACTTTCCCCAATACTCAAGTACTCCTGGACCTGAGACTCACCACTGGTTGCAGTTTAAGTCAAGACTAAATGACCATAGGTGAGGGTTGGAAAGTAAATTGATTGGTAAATCAAAAGCTTTGCCTTCCAGCTCAGCTCCCACTTCACCATGACGGTCTGGTACAACACCCGCATTACTGTTGATGCTGCCCCAATCCACCTGTCCATCTCATGCTCCAGTTTACCATCAGTTGTGAACAAGACCCCGAGATACTTGAACTCCTTCACTTGGGGCAGCAACTCAGTCCCAACCTGGAGGGAGCACTCCACCATTTTCCAGCAGAGATAATTATAATGAGCATCTATTTTAATCTTACTGTAGAAATTTCAAAAAAAGCCATACAATAAACTCCTGACTAACCATGCTTGCTCAGTCTTTATGGGAAAATATCAGACCGAGGTCTTGACAGTACGGATCAAGCTGTAGGTCGTAAGCTGAGCAAGCGAGGTTAATAAGTAGCTAATACAACACAATGTGCTGGATCAAGTGATATTTTATAAGCTGTTCAGTAAAGAGTGTGGAAGCCATTTTGTTAAATGAAACCAAATTTGCAGTATCTCAGTGCTCATTGTCTTCTCATTCATGTTCATCTTTTATTATTTTTATTATTACTTTTGACCCTTTCTTGCAGAAATTATTTATACACACACACACACAGATTATTTTATATTTTCTCTCTTTGGATTGTTACGAATAAAAAAAAATAAATAAAAAGGTTTCGAAAGTATGCCTACTGTGACCCTGCTATAACAAACTCTTTTACTATGAACTTTCACACATAATAAACTAAGTTTGTGCTCCCTGCCTTTAATGACAATGAGTCTGAGCCTTAACAAAACAAAACAAAACAAAACAAAAAAATCACTGAGCCATGCGCTCCTCTTTCCCCAGAGACAAACAATAAGTCACTAAGTCCTTAGTCAAGTTAACAATACATATTAACGCTGTTAAACAAAGACTTAACAAGCCTCACTGAGGTGTTGATCAGGAACAATCATCAAATATGGTGATCACTGAGTTCAAAAAATCCCTTAAAAGGACTTTCTTTAATGAGCTAAAAGCAGTTTTACTTGAGTCTCAACTCCGTAAGTAAAGTATTGTTGTCATGGCAACTCATTGCCATTCGGACTAATTACCATGCACCTGTTCTGGATTAGACAGCAATCACAGCATGCGCTTATCAGAACTCCCAAAACACACAGACTTTGTGAAGTACCCAGTGTCTCACATTACCAAGCCTTTGTATCTGTGTATTGCTTTACTTGTTTTCTCGCTTTTGTATTTTGGACTTTTGCCCTTGTGATTACTTTTGATATTCTGTTTTCTTCTTTGGTCAGTATTTTCTATCCCAATTTTTTCAGGTTTAAAGACTCGTATTTAAAGTGGTGGTTGAAAAACCTCATCTCAGATTCTTCTATTAAATATAGATGACCGAACTACATATTATTAAGTTTAATGGGGAGCCTAGAACCTGAGTTTAAGCCTATGTGTACAGCGAGTGTGTGTGTAAAAGTATCTCAGCAATGCAGCAGCAAAGGCAAAGCGATTTAAGAAGATTTAAAAGTGGCTTTAGTTGAGGAGACAGATCGTATTACTGTTAATGGGTTACGTTAAACTGTGAAATCATGACATGAAGCCAGACAGAGAGAGGATTCCAGCGAACAATTCAGTGCACAGAATCTGCTGTATGGAGTCAAACCCTTAACCACTCTCCTTATTATCGAGCATAAAAGCTACATCTGAGGTGTGATGAAGACCATTTAGAGTTAATGACACCAAAAGGCATTGATTCCCCAAGAGCTTTCTTGAACAGTTTAAAGAAATAAATCTGAGCTTTCAACGGGAATAAAGCTGTGCTTTACCTCTGCTGGCTTATTTCCCTGATGTAAAAATATACTTCTTTCCATTACAGTGAATGAAATGATGCTGGCACAAGTGAGAGCTGAAAATGAGAAAGCTTTTTGCATTGTCAGGTTTCTGCAGTACGGATTCCCCACGTGACAGTATGAGGAATTTCAGCTGGACTGCCTAAGTACGAGGTCAGCAAGTGTCGGAACACTAGAGATTCTAGAGGATGAATAGCACCGTGCCTGAAAAACAGGGAACAAACATGGAATGATCCAGTTTCTCTGTTCCACATCCTCGCACATCTTTTGCAGGACTTTTAACCTCCAGCTAAAGAGGAGATGCCATGTAGCATCAGCAATGTCATTGCTGAGGTTTCTGTCCCAGCGCTATCTAGAAATTGAGAGAAGGGTGTCTGATGGCCGAGTGAAGAACTGCTGGGGGGTCTGGGGGCATGCTCCCATGGCAATATTTGAAATATTGAAGCAAATTTGGGGTGGCACGGTGGTGTAGTGGTTAGCACTGTCACCTCACAGCGAGAAGATTCTGAGTTTGAGCCCAGTGGCCAACGAGGGCCTTTCTGTGTGGAGTTTGCATGTTCTCCCCGTATCTGTGTGGGTTTCTTCCAGGTGCTCCGGTTTCCCTTACAGTCCAAAGACATGCAGGTTTGGTTAATTGGTGACTCTAAATTGACCGTAGGTGTGAATCTCAGCCCTGCGATGATCTGGCGACTTGTCCAGGGTGTACCCCGCCTCTTGCCCATAGTCAGCTGGGATAGGCTCCAGCTTGCCTGTGACCCTGCACAGGATAAGTGGCTATGGATAATGAATGGATGGATGGATGGATGGATGGATGGATGGATGGATGGATGGATGGATGGATGAAGCAAATTTGGTACCCTTTGGTGCAACCTTGGCATGAAAAATCAGTTGGGAGAAGCTAAGGTGTTTTAGGTAGTGAATTTCTGAAAAAGGAATTAGTCAACTCAAATCATTTCAAGAAAATTCTTCTTTACTTGATGCCATTTTACAGCACATGTAGCCTTTGTGCCTAATTTTGAAATGCTCAGTCCTGATTAGCATGGTGTGGTAAATTGGTAATGGCTGCCCCAACTACACAAGCTAATCTTTACATGGACATATTGATTGTGTGTATTTGACACATACCTCAGATAAGGTTGACACGTGAAAAGTTCTGCGGCTTCCTCAAATGGAAAGTCCTCACCGGCTCTCTTGGCATAGCTTAGACAAACAAGGCGGTCCAATGAACAGATGCTAAGTTGGTTGCAGAGGCCAATCTTTATTCTGTTGCTACAGCTGAACCTACAGCTGAAGCTGGCAGTCCCACACAACAAACCAGATGTTATATGGCAATCTTCCTGGTGTTATCACTACTATTAGGAAAAGAAGACTGCAATTCTGTGGACATTATTATATCAGCAAGGATGAGGTGGTTAGCCAAATGTTGCTCTGGGAACCAACGCATGAAAGTGACCAAGAGGGCATCCTGCAAGAACGTTTGTTGACCAACTGGTTGAAGACTCTGAAATAATGAAGAATGACTTGCCAAAAGTAATGGAAGAGAGGAGATTCTGGAAACAAGTAGTTCATGATGTTCATCTGAGGATGCTTCGATGATGATGATGATGATGATGATGACAGCTAAATTTGGCTGTAGTATGAAACAAGGACTATGGTTGGTTGCTGTGCTGTGTGCTGGCCAATGGGAGCGTGCTATCGGTTCTGAGCAGCAAATCACGTCCCGCTTCAGAAATAAGGGATCGCAAACACTGTACCAGAGAAACACGCAGATGGGATGCAGATTTATTGTGTGGTTTGGGGTCCCCACTCGTCCACTGGAGTTTATTGTGATCTGCCAGTACAACTAACGTTCCACATTTTTGTTTCATCATAATTGTCTCTAATAGGAATTTTGAAGTCCGTCATTGGGGAAAATTAATCATTGACTTCTAGTATTGGCCGTCGAAAAGACAGGTGAATGGATCTCTAGATAACATGGAGTACAGTGCTGATGGATTCTCCGATCTGACTGCTGTTGATTCACTTTGCAGGACAGATCACAGCACTGTCGCTCTTCATTCACAGGGACCTGGACACCACATGATCGTTTAATTTCAACCTTTACGTTAAAGATTTTAAAAAGAAGTGTTGTAACTTCTTTGAGCAACAAAAACATGCCCACGTCTTTGTCGTGAACCTTTACGTAAGGAGATGCTTATTAAATATTTATTAACGAAGACTTCAGTGTCGACTCTTTAACGTGATGCAGGAATGTAAAATTTTCACCATCTTCAGAAAGAGTTCATAAGTTTCTCGTGAACATGACAAGCTGTGTCTTTTTTTTTTTCTTATTCACTTCGAGAGAGAGAAGAGAGGCTGGTGAGGGAACAACTGTTTATAGCTGCCATAACATAAGTGATAATGTGGGGAATGTGGACATTCCGGGACATTAAATGTAACTCTAAAGAGATAAAAATTAATGGTTGGTGAGTTGATGTGGTGTAAGAAGAATAAAACACTTTGTGATGTGCTGTTACAGGAAAATGATCAACTTCAGTATGGGAAGAGTAACTGAGCTTCAGCATGGCAGCCTGTCCTTGATTATTTTCCTCTGAGCGCACAACACACACAGTGTTTATTCCTTCCTTGTTAGAGCTGAGTGAGGAGCAACGGGGCTCGATGCAGTGTTTTGGGGCATGCATTAAAAGAAAAATAAGAGAGAGAGAGAGAGAACAGAGAGAAAGAGAGGAGAGAGAGAGCCAGAGAGAGAGACAGGGAGAGAGAGAAAGGGAGAGAGCAGAGAGAGAGAAAGCGAGAAAACAGAGAGAGAGAACACAGAGAGAGAGAGAGAACAGAGAGAGAAAGCAAGAGAACCGAGAGAGAGAAAACATAGATAGATAGATAGATAGATAGATAGATAGAGAGAGAGATAGATAGATAGCACACAGAGAGAGAACAGACAGAACAGAAAGAGAGAACAGAGAGAAAGAACAGAGAGAGAAAGCAAGAGAACAGAGAGAGAGAACAGAGAGAGAATACACAGAGAGAGAGAGAAAACAGAGAGAGAGAGAAATTGAGAGAGGGTGTTTGCGTTTTCATTTTAACTAAAAGCAGATGGTTTTGTGGTCATTGTAACTGCATGAAGAACTAAATGTCCTCGCTGTTTTGTTTTTTTTTCTGTGCTTGATCTAAAGTGTGCTGTTAAAGCACTTTTTCTTTGGAATGTGGCTCTCAATCTGCTTCAGAAATTATTCCCGTTCTGTGTGAACGCATTTATAGAGCTTTTACACACCGATACACACACAACCTTCCTTCAGTGAAAACTGTACACCTATAATTGCCCTCTTTCTCTGCCTATAAACACAGCTCACCACGTTTCTGTTCCCTGCTGTGGGATCGAGAAAAGTGGTCGGGTTTCCCTAGTGATGTGGGAAAGAAAGTTCCGGTGAAATTATACACTGCTGCTCTTCGCAAACTCATCATGAATCTACAGCATGTGACAGCTGCTGTCCATCACACACACACTTCCTGTCACCTGTCGCGATCACACACAGAGTGTTTTTGACTCGACAGCCTTCACTCTCAGAATAAAACAGCATGATGTGTTTCGAGTCCCGACCTCAGTGTTGAAGAGCTCCTGAAATCATTCATGTGTAATTAAGCCCCAAAACACTGACTAAACACAAATGCTAGCGACTGCAGCTCCAGCTAATTCATAACATTTGCACAGAAGTCAGTCAGTAACTGATCGACTGCGTCCTGACTGTTACAGAGTGCTGACACTGGAGACTCCTTCCATCACAGGAAACTTCACCATATATCAGCGATGATCCGTTTCCATCCTGGACATGAAAACCTCTTGTCCCAGGCATCCAGGTGACTGATTTGTCCGTCCCTGTGTGTAGGGATGAGTTGTGCATGTGTGTGTTTTCTGTTCAAAGCCCCATGGTGGTTGGTGGCAGGGTGAAGGACGGGGACTTCTGTGTAATTTTTACATCAATATTTCATCAGAACGTAATGGGTTCATGGCAGCTCAGAGGCAGCACATAGAAAGAAAAAGCATCTCTTTGCTTTTTCTCTCTGTGTCTGCTGTGATCTCTCTCTCTCTCTTTCTCCCTCCTGCTCTCTCTCTGTGCTCTCTCTCTCTCTGTCTCACCCCCTCTCTCTCTGTGCTCTCTCTCCCTCCCTCTTCCTCTCCCTCCCTCTCTCTCCCTCCCTTTCTCTCTTTCTCTCTCCCTCCCTCTCCCTCTCTCTCTCTCACTCTCTTGCTCTCTCACTTTCTCTCTCCCACTCATTCTCTTGCTCTCCCACGCTCTCTCTCTGCTCTCTTTCTCTCTCTCTCTCTCTCTCCCTCCCTCTCCCTCTCACTCTCTCACTTTCTCTCTCCTGCTCTTTCTCTCTCTCTCTGTGCTCTCTCTCTCTCTCTCTATCTCTCTCTTCATCCCTCATGCTTGTCACAGTGAACCCTCTGCGAACTGATTCCATTCAGATCCAGTCTGGCCAGCAGCACTGCATTGGTGGAACTGGTGCATGATGGGATTGGCTTCAGTTCTGTGAGCCATCGTTTAAAACCCTCCTTGTTGCTCAAACTGGTCCCTCTCCATGTGCCACCTGCAGTTCTATAAAGCAGGCAGGAAGTCACATTGTTTTGCCAAGTGTTCAAGAGAGCAGTTCACACCACAGGGTTCAAGCAACAAGCCCATCATTTTAATTCACAGCGATATTCGATTTGTGGATGAGGAGGAGACGTGTTGCTTGTTGCGTTCTCTCTAGAAGGACTTTTTCAAAATTTGCTTGTGTAGCGACTTGTGACTGCAACAGACAGAACACAGACTCAAACCCTGGAGATTCATGGAAAAAAATGTGCTCTTTTAAGTTGCTTTTAGTGTGGGAGAAGAGGAAAGTGAGAGAGGTGAGAGGCCCAAGAGTCTTGTAGCGGTGCAGAGTGAGGAGGGCGAGCTGCTCAACCAGCGAGAACTGTCTCGTGCTTGCATTGTCATCATTGTCTCTGGTGTTCTCTAGAAAGGAGGACAGAAGCAGTTTCAAGCCCATGAGATGAGTGTCCCGGCCTGTAGTGCGAGAGAGGGCCCAGAGGAAAGTGCTCTCCAGCTGTCCACAACACTGGTGGTGCTGAAGGGGAGCTGTCCTTTCAGCACCGGTAGAGCGGCAGTGTAAGGAAAGATGTTCTTCCTGTGCAGGGAAATGCAGGAGGCTCCGCCAAACTTGCTTTAGCTATACATTCAAAATATACATTTTCAGCTCCACTCTGTCTGAAAATGAATCATCACTTTAAGGATAATGGATTTATTCGAGATCTGCTTGTGAATCAAAAGGAATTTGATCCAGAGGGTTTGCTCTAAGTGCGATGTAAGGAGCAACAGGAAGCCAGTGGAGGGACCACAGTCATGTGGTGATGGAGAACATGAGGACAAGAACAAGAACCTTAGAGTTCAACACAGGACATTTCATATGGTTTCATTTCCTTCACCAGTAACTCAGTATCATCTGCATAGAGATCCAGCATCAGGGCAGTGCAGATTTAATTCCCGAGTCCCATATTTAAGCAGGAACACCTCTGCTGCGTGCAATAGGCTCTCATCTGGATGAAATGATGTCTCGGATCCCAAAGGAAATCTGTTCAAGTGCAGATATCTGTACCTCCTCACCCTCCCAAACCTGACCTCCCAATCTGTCTCGGTTTCTCTATCCATTAAGATCTCTGTCTGGATTAAGCTTTGTTTTTATGGCAAGCTACAACATACTATGAAAGAAAGACTCTCACTTCTATAATAGGCTCAAGGTCTTTTTAGAGGTTTTATCATACACAGGAGTGGAGTGTTGATTTGACGCTGCTTGCTAATATAATCTTGAACCAGTGTTGTAGTCGAATCACTAAACCTCGAGTCCAAGTCTAGTCTCGAGTCCCCAGTGTTCAAGTCCGAGTCATTAAAGAAAATTTCGAGTCGAGTCCGAGTCGAGTCCACTATTGATCCAAGTCGAGTCCGAGAACAAGACTCCAACTGCACCATTTGATGGTGGCTGTTGCTGCCTTTATGTGAAAGTGTCTCTGCTACTGTGTTGGACTAACGTTACTGCTCGACTGCCCCATTTTAGTTAACAGGCTACAGATAAAAAGCTTGTTCATCGCTCAACAAGCCCCGCCCACTATCAACAGGGCAATGAACATTAGTAGTTAGTTTGTTCCTGAACATGATGTATGAACAGTTGAATGTGCATTCTCTTGCACAAAATTAGTATAAAAATTAATTTAGATATAAATATATTATGCCAAATTATTATGGGATGTTACAAAAAATAAAGAAAAAATCCAAGTCCTCATCTACAATTTACGAATCCAAATGCAGTTAATGCATGAGTCCAAGTCCAAGTCATCAGTGCTCAAGTCCAAGTCAAGTCATGAGTCCTTAAAATTAGGGCACAAGTCAGATCCGGGTCCAAGTCCTGGACTCGAGTACTACAAGCCTGTCTTGAACTCAAATCTTGTGAATGAGTGTTGATTTTTATCCCCGTATCCAGTAGAAAGTAATGCTGCTTATGCTTAGGGTTGATATACTGGGTTTATCTCGAAACCCTGCTTTATCAGTGTTGATAGTTGTCAGTGTAGTGTGTATGTGTGGATATGGATGAAAGTGAGAGGCTCGCCATTTCCTCTCCAGGCAGGTAACTTATTGATTATTGAAGAGAAACTTGATCAAGTTGCCTGGGGGGATTGATTTTGGAGTGACTCCACTATTTATCATAATAAACTATTTTAATAGTGTAACAGTACTTTCAGCAGTGTGTCTTATAAAGGTATCACTGTGGACAACTTTCCATCCATAAATCCTTCCAAGACTCCGGATCCACCGCAACCCTGACCAGGTTAACACACTTCATGAAAATAAATCAAGAATGTATTTCCACTGTAACCACTGATCAAGCTTTTTCTTTATAAAACTATTCCGATTGTAGCCTTGTTTTTGAAACAAATGCCTTGCTCTTCCAGGTTTGCCTTTATATAGCCTTCTGTAAAGGTTACTGCTCCATCTCCTGCGTATAAACACTATTTAACAGTTTGTCACTGGGACACATTAGCATAAAACGCAATAAGAAAGTATCTTCATGACATAAAAACAACAAACAACAGCAGACAGGAACACACAACAAGGGAGATACAAAGGCAGGGACCCACTGAGTTAATAATGAGCTCACAGAGATGCAGATAAAATGGCGAATGATAACAAAAGGAACATAAAACTCAGCAAGGTGGAATAACTACAACACAAACACAACATGGCATTAGCATTCCGAGGAAGTGGAGCATTGCTGTAGGCCGTGCGTCTTACTGCCATGAGATAAAAGTGTTGTTTATCCAAATTCACCTCCAGTCCGATGTGACCTTTGTGTTTAACCAAGGACGCCAAATGGAGCTAAATGTCTTCAATTCAGGCAATGACAGAATGGTGGAGGGAGTCACAGAGAACAAGGATGAATATGCTGTCCTCTAGTTATGTCTTGTGCTTGCTGCAAATGTCCAATTTGGTGTAGACTCACTCATGTATGTATGACATCTACCAGCTAAAGAGGCTGAAGGCTAATACGTGATTCCTCCAGGACACATGAAGACATCTTTTCAATTTGCTACTCATGGAGCATCACAAGGCAGTACAACACACTTAGAGGAATGCGCTATCTACCCTCTTCCACATATATGAGCTTACAGATGCCTGACAATTGGTGAGTTTTGTTCTGCTTGACAGGAAAGACAGAGTATGACCCTCCCCCCAGAGACTCCTGGCGTTCTATCGCTCCAAACTTGCAATCTCCTGATAACAGGACAATTACTGTTGCACCACTTGGGATCTATAGTCATGCTTTGGCATAAAGCCAGCATCATCTTTATCTCTGTATCAGAGGGTATTACATTACATTCATGGCATTTAGCAGATGTTTTTATCCAGAGTGACGTACTACATACCCAGAGCAGCCTGGGAACCAGTAGGGGGTTAGGTGCCTTTTTCAAGGGCACTTCAGCCATTCCTGCTGGTCCAGGGAATCAAACCAGTGACCTTTAAGCCTTGATATTAGGTGATTATTAGATGATATTAAGCCTTATAGGGAAGTGCAATATACTCCATTTCATTTGTACTGTATGTTATGTGTTAGATGAACTGTGCTGCAGATGTCTACTAAATGTCTGTTTTGTCTGTTCTGTCATATGCCCGTACTGTACTGTACAACAAATTGCCTTTCGAGGACATTAAAGTTTTCTAAGTTCTAAGTTCTTTTGGTCCCAAATCTGCTTGTCTAACCATTAGGCCATGGCTTCCCCCAGGGTACCATAGGTGCTAAAGAAGGCAACTGGACTTGCTTACTATGACCTGGATGACTGAGAACCTTCACAGACATACCTGCTCAAGGGTCAACCCAGGAGTGTAGAAGTTTGGCAGCAGTCACCTGGTTTTCTGAGCAGTTCCAATTGGATTGGATTGGTGGGATCACTGGAAGTCAACTGCTGTAAGAACAAGGGGACCAGCTTAACAATAAGTTTCAAAACTTTAATGTCAAGGAGGTTTTAAATCTACAAGCCAAGGCAGTAAGCAGCAGCTAGCAGAACACTGTGATGATCTTCAGGGCTTGCTCTAGGTGCTGATCGATGAATCCACCAGCCACTCCAGAGTCAGCTAGACTGAATACAAGTGGAAAAATTCAGTTATTTTTTTTAGTGTATATTAGACAGTTCTGAGATACAGACCTTGGACAAATGAAACCCCTTGGTGTTTCCTCAGTCATTCCTCAGGTGTTAACTCGGTCCTGCCACTTCCAGGACTGGGGCAGCTGTGGAGCTGTGGAGCTGAGTTTTTGTCTGATGGCTCCTCTCATCCAGCTTGATTAAAGGTGACGAATTCATGCAAAGATCGGAAGTTGTCCCTGCAGTATGAATGAATTCCAATGGAAATTTATTCGCCTTATTCAGCCTTAGTATCTGCTCACTATAGTCCCTTTGGGTGATCAAAACCCACTTTAAAGCAGGCTGTAAAGTATACGACAGTACTTTCCTCTTCCTGCCTAACTCAGACCACTTCCTATCTAAAATAAGAGAATGAAGATTTATTGATCATCACTATGAAAACGAGCTGAATGAAAGAAAAACTAGCAGCCACAGGTTTTACTCAGGCTTTGAGGCAGACAGGAATGCTGGCTCTGCTTTTCCAGAAGATTCTGAGGAGTCTTGATAGATGCTGTTCATATGATAAGATTCGGTTTCATAGCCTCTGTTCGATACAAGACCGAGTTTGTTCAGAGTCTGGTGCAGGCCTACCATTAATTCATAAATGATGATGATATCATCATCATCGTTGTCATCACCACCATTCAAGTCAAAGTCAAAGTCCTTCCTGTGCCATGCTCTGGTCTTCCCATGCAGTCTCCTGTCCCAGACCTAACCAGGCCATTAAGACGCATTGGGCAGCACAGATCTCTGCTTCTATAGCCCTCAGCCTCTCGCCTATACAGTTAGGGGTTACAGTAGGGGGCGGGTCCTCTAATAACTGCAAGAATTTAACTCCCCACTCGCATCATGCCTTGCCAGATACTGGTACAGTAGGTACCATTTTTATGATGGTCTTTGGTAGAACTTGTGAGCTCCCAATCAAGAGGCAGACACGCTAACCACTAGACCAGCTCGCGGTCATTATCACCATTAGATGAGAACTATTTAAGAAGTTTTGATGTTTTGAACAAATCAGCTTGTGAGCCTGTTCTATTATTTACATTTACATCATTTGAAATCATTTATAGCTATCATTGTTTTGGGATTGTTGCTGTGATTCATTTCAGTTGCTGCCTTTGAAATTATTCATCGTTCCATATCGTCCAATTGTATACACTTTCCTAAGCTCAACAAAACAGGTGAAACAGACATGGCCAGTGATTAAAAAATTAATAAACGGAGGCATATGCAATGTTTTGGTATTCCACCCAACACTCGTTTCTCCTCAGTGATCATAGAGTTATAAAGACACGCCTGCTCCTGGATCTATTTGTGTCAAAAAAAAAAAAAAATACTTTCAGTCTGTGTGTGAGACTTGCGTGACTTGTTAGCTGTGCTACACTGAGGAGGATTGATTTGTTCTGTCAGAGTACGCCTGGGTATGTGTTACACACAAAGAGGGGGATAAAGAGAGAGAGAGAGAGAGAGAGAGAGAGAGAGAGAGAGAGAGAGACTGGCTGTATTAGCATTCAGATAATCATGATCTGCAGCTTGCTTTACTGGCAAAGATCTCATCCCTAAAGATTTAAACCAGATGTGATCTTCACTCTGCTTCCCCATACCCAATATGCCTGTGTAATTACTGCACATGAGCTCAGATTGGCCTTGTCCCAGGTTAATTACAGGAAGCTAGTACACATTTTGCCCATCGGTGTACAATATACATTTTTACAACAAGAACAAATGCCATTTGAGTAGTATAACATCCCTCACACTGCGCTGTCTCGACGAGGCAGCCTCATGGCCGTTACACATCAAGTACCACACAAAATTGCAATGCGGAAATGCAAAAAATTAATGCATACCAAATCTGATATGAATTTTTAAATATTTTGCGTTCTACATTCTGTTTGGTTAACACTGGTTTTGCACCGCACTGGTTTTGCTGGCTGTCTCCTCTTCCACACAATGTGATTGGATGCATTTAATCACATCCTGTTTGATGCAGTTTTCTAATCAGCCGATCCCTTGACAGCAGCATGATGCATCAAATCACGCAGATATAAATCAAGAGCTTCAGTTAATGTTCACAATGTTCAAACATCAGAATGGGAAAAATTGTGATCTTAAAGTGTGACTTTCTTTCACTGTGGCGTGGGTGTTGGTTTCAGCCAGATGAGTATTTTTGGTTTGAGTATTTCAGAAACTGTTGATCTCCCGGGGTTTTCACACACAACAGTCTCTAGAGTTTACACAGAATGGTGCGAAAAAAAAAACATCATTGAGTGAGTGAGCAACAGTTCTGTGGGTGGAAACAAACACCTTGTTGATAAGAGAGGTCAGAGGAAAATGGACAGATCTGAGGTGGTTCGAGCTTTTTTCTAGGAAGGATATAGTAACTCATATAATCACTCTTTACAACTGTGGTGAGCAGAAAAGCATCTCAGCAGGCAACAGCAGAAGAACACATTGGGTTCCACTCCTGTAAAGAACAGAGATATAATAATCAACAGCAAGTTCCTATTAAAGTGGCCAAGGAGTGTACAGTGCCTTGCAAAAGTAGCCCCCGGTGTTTGTACTATTTTGTCATATTACAAGCTGGAATTAAAATGGATTTTTGGAGGGTTAGAACCATTTGATTTACACAACATGCCCACTACTTTAAAGGTGCACATTGTTATTTTTTTTATTTTTTATTGTGACACAAACAATAATTAAGATGAAAAAAAAAGAAATCTGGAGTGTGCATAGGTATTCACCCCCTTTCATATGAAACCCCTAAATAAGAGCTGGTCCAAC
>JAPFFA010000025.1:67547709-67559955 GCA_026153275.1 Sciades herzbergii
ACCCAAATGAGGATGGGTTCCCTTTTGAGTCTGGTTCCTCTCAAGGTTTCTTCCTCATGTTGTCTGAGGGAGATTTTTCTTGCCACCATTGCCACAGGCTTGATCATTGGGGATAAATTAGGGATAAAATTAGTTCATGTTTAAAGTCTTTAATTTTCTGTAAAGCTGCTTTGCGACAATGTCTATTGTTAAAAATGCTTTACAAATAAACTTGACATGTTTTTTAATCTGTTTATTATTAGTCTTAGATTATGTAGAGCATCTGCCTGGGTATGACTTTAAACTACAACTGGTGGGGAGTCTGAGGTCCAGGAGGACTTGAGTATTGGGGAAAGTGGAGTTACCCCTTCATCACCATTGCTCCCAGGTCCAGAGTGGAAGCACCTGCCTGGGTTCCAGCTATGGGTTAAATAGTACATCACCAATAAGGTGCTGGCAGCAGGGTGCTTTTCAGTGCAATGTGTCAGATGAACCCAACAGAGTCAATGGCACACCACCTGATGGTATGCAAAAAAAGCCACTCAAATGGCCAATGGATGGCATCACTCAGCAAGTCAATTGTCACTGTGGTGCAACTTCCATATCCGTCAGGTCTGTGGCACTTTTGTACACCACTTGGCATCAGGTTTGGAGGTCCAGAGAGACAATACGATGGAGGCACAACATCGTTTGTCTTACCTTACTGTGCAAGGTGCTTCATTAGGCCTTATGTCACTGTGGTGCAGGTCTCGCATCCCATCTGTGTTTCTACGCATCCTAATGAAGCAGTCATCATTGCTAGCGATGGACAGCCGACGATGACAATGACAATGAGAGCATCTGCCATACAAGTTCCTGTCCATTCTGTTGCTATAGAAACAATAACATATTCAAACGAGCACATTAATATGCACATAAGCCTGGTGTCCTTGTCATGTTATATTGTTCATCTGGAACTACTGTACTGTTATACAAAAATAATGCACATCTTCTGACAAATCAGATTCAAGCACTGACCCACGTTGTGGTATAATCCTGATTATTTTGATACTGTGATTAACATTGTATGACTGCAGTGTAAATGTCTCCGGTAAAGCACCACATTTCTTTTCACTCAGTAAAAATCAGAATGTGTGTCGAGATGAAGCTTTGTTCAAAACACGCTTCTGTTAAAAATGAACAGAAATGAAAAGATAATTAAATTAGGACACATTTATTATTAACACCGTGAGGAGGAATGGATCGAGATGGTTATTCCTGTGCTGAGTTAATGACTCATTTTTGAAGCTGATTAGCAAAAATGAGAAACTCTCTCTCTCTCTCTCTCTCTCTCTCTCTCTCTCTCGGGTAAACGACAGGTGGATGCTGATTAAATTATATATTTGTTCATTTTGTGTGTTCATGCAAGACAGATGGGAAAAGATTTTGACTGATTTTAAGTGGGTGTGGCCATGCTTCTGTTCATCCTCACAGGTAACCAAAGCAATACAAAGACTATAAATGCCTGATGGTATTTATTCAGGAAAGTGAGAGTGACCTTATAATTTAATAAAAGTGTTTCCGAGCTACATATTGAATTCAGAGAGAAATTATTATTTTTTTATATTCAGAAGAAGGACAGAGAGTCTGAAGTCTCAAACAACAACAACAACAAATATTACTTCTTCTCACCCTAATGTAATATGAGCAAACAAGAACAGAAGCAGAGAAAGCAGAGAAAATGTCATCAGACAACACCAAGCGCCCCCGTAGAGGCAAAACTGGATGTGTGAACATGAAGAAAATGAAAAGGTCAGAGCTCATCCAAAGTCCAGTCCAGCGTCTGACTTTCACACCAGCTTGAGATATTACACCTCCCTGCCAGTAGAGATCTCCATTTTCTGAGTTCTAGCTTACTATTTTCACATCACTTCCTGTTTTTAGAATGCATGAGGTTTGGTCATTGCCTCATACATTTGCAAAGTCTTGCCACTTGCCAAGCTCCATGTTTTGACCCTTATCTTGATAATTATTAATTCATCCGGCTGACAGGTGATGAGCTTATGACATCATGTGTTGTTTGTCGTCCATCCGGCGTCATCCACATTTCACAAAAATTGCTTCTCCTCTCTCAATTCTTCACCAATTTTTATTCTTTTTGGCAGGAAAGTAGGTCTGCCTAGGGTGTATATAGCTTCTACCCATATTTGCATAATTGCAATTAATAATAAAGATATGGAGTAATTAATCAATCCCTAACGAGCAGTTTCCACACAAATCACTTCTTCTCCCTCAATTCTTCACCGATTTTTATTCTTTCTGGCATGAAGGTAGAGGTACCTAGGGTGCATATAATGTCTACCCAGATTTGCCTACTTACATTTTATTAATGTAGTTATGGACTAATTAAGCCTTAATGCCTTGAGCAGTTCAACAAAAATCACTTCTTGGTCAATTCCTCACCATTTTGGATTCTTTCTGGCAAATAGGTTTGTATTCCTAGGGTGGATATCACTTCTATATATAGCTTGTATACAGTGTATGTAGCTTGCAACATTCATTGAGCAAGGTGGCCCACTTTAGATCATTTCTTCTGGACTAAACGGGGCCGGAGTGAGCTACACCATCATTGACAGTCTCGTTGTTTCCTCTTTGAGTGCACTTTGAGTTTGAATGTTTCAACTTTGTTAATAAACCCTCCTGGATGTGAATCCTCAACCTTGTCCCATGTCCTGTTTGTGATAGAAGACTACCATTTACCATGGCTTCAGAGGAAGTTCAGGACCAATGTACAGCAGTTGCCAAGTACTCACTACAAGGTTAGTTCACCAGGGAAAAACAAGGGTTTGTTTCAAGAAAGGAGATGAATGAAAGGCAGCATTTATTATCTCTTCAGCACAATATGATTAGTTGGTAATGCTATATGGTTTGCTCAAGGCTCCATATTTCAAGTTTTTCTTAACAAACTGTTTCCTTAAACCATAGTATACACTGATGATATACTTGATGAACTTCTCAGCTTCAGAAAACTTCTAACCAAGCTAGTGGAAAATGCCCTGTCCATCAAACTGGAGTACATTGTGAAACATGAGTTCCACCAGCCCTCAGTTAAATTCCTCTGGTACATCCTCGATGACCATTGAGTAGAGATGGACAAGATTAAGGTGGAAATGGAAACATCATGAACAATCAAAGAAATGCAGAGGATTTGGGGGTTTGCTAGATTCTATTGGAGGTTCATAGAGCAGTTTAGACACTAAAGTGGGCTGATGCAGCAGTTCACACTTTATTTTTATTGTACCAGCACACCTATCTTTCATCACTCTGATCCTTTGCTGCCCTTCATGGTTGAAGCAGATGCCTCAGAGAACAAACAGCACAGGTGCAGTCCTTTGTTTCCATCACCATGGAAACTCCTTTAAAGTTGCATTCTAAGAAGAAGAAAAAAAAGAGCTAAACTGCATAGTTCCTTCATGCCGTGGTGGCATCCTTAAGGGTACAGAAATTTGAAAGTAAGATTCATTTAAAAATGATTTAAGGTTCATGAACTGACTGTAATTAGCTTCTTACTACCCTGCATGAACTTTTTGAGGTAAAATATATGAAAGGTATGAAATGTGTACCCTTGTACATGGTATGACCTTAGCAACAAGGAAAGGTGCATCTTTGTACATTTTACTCCAGCAAATTAAGTCCAGCAGCAGTGTTGGAGGACTCGAGTCCCATCTCAAGACCACTTTTTGAAGGTCTTGGTCTCATTTTGGAATCGACTGCATTTTTACTTGGTCTTGTCTTGGCCTCAGACATATAGGACTTGGGATTTTATTTCAAGACCGGTCAAGACCACAACTGCAGGGGGATTTCACGAAATTGCCTGTGCATTGTCTGATTTTATTGTTAACATTGTTACTGTGATTGGATTTAAAATTTCCAGATTCAAATGCAACCAATAACATGACTCATTGCTCATTTGAAAATTTTCTTCCTGTTAATGGCCATCACCCCTCCCCTGCCCCCCTTCACACACACTGGTCTGGTTCTGTTCTTGACTTGTTCCTGATCTCACTCTGCCTTGATATTGGTCTTGACTTGATCTCAACCCCTCAAAGTCTTGGTCTTGTCTCGGTCTCGATACACTCTGGTCTTGGTCATGACTTGGTCTCAGTTTAGGTGGTCTTGACTGCAATACTATCCAGCAGTCTACTTGGCTGTCCTACAGGAGAGGAGGTATTGATTAGAGGGGGTAGACCATTGTTATGTGAGCCTCACTGACCATTGTAGTGACAAAAATATCATCTTTGCTAAAAGTCAGACTCCTTGCCAAGCTTACTGGGGACTCTGCTTTTTTTTCATCTGATTTGAGAAGGGTCTATCTGCAGTGTCACGGACTACAAGACACACCCACTTTACTACATGGCACACCCCCTTCAGTATACAACACACTCCCTGGACTAATATGTGTTATGATGTGAGTAACTGTTGGAAGTGCCTAACCCTTACCAAAGGTCTAATAATGCTGATGTAGTGTGGAAGATGGTGGCTCTGCGAATATATGTCACATAAATACTGTGCATTCACATTCACTTACCAAGCAGAACAAAGCCAATGCCCTGCCCAGACTTTACATTACAGGCAGATTTTGCAGACGCTCTTATCCAGAGCAATGTACAATATACCCAGAGTAGCCCAGGGAGCAACTGAGGGTTAGGTATCTTTCTCAAGGGCACTTCAGCCATTCCTGCTGGTCCAGGAATCTAACCAGTGACCTTTTGATCCCAAAGCTGTTTCTCTAACCTTTCGGCCATGGCTTCCTATAGAAATTATACAAATGGACAAAAAAGAGACAGTCAGGATACAGGTGTGGAAACAAAACAAACTGGAGAAAGGAAAGAAAGAAGTTGTCTGTGGCATTGTGCTACAGTCTGGAATTGTGTCTCAGCTGCAGCATTTGAGTTTTATGGCAGCTCCTGTCCTGTCTGCCTTAATGAGAATAAATTTATCAGCTCTGCAAATTGAATCTCAGAATCTCAGAGTCAGTTGGAAGATTGATTCTCTTCCAGTACAAAATTTTAATCAGATCTTAATGCATGTGCTGAATGCAACTTGCTGACTGTAGATAAAATCCTGAAACACACTTGTGCAGCTTTGTGTCATAAACAGCGACAAGATTTTCAACTCAATTTTCTTATTGTAAACAGAGTTAAACTCTACTTTTACCTTTGTGTTTCTTCTGTTTCCTCTTGTTCTGTACAGATATCATTGGAGCGGTGTATATTGGAGGTGTGTGGGTTTCAGTCTGCAGCTGCTGTTCCTTATGAAAAAGCTCTGAAAAGATCCCTGTTGTGGCAGAGTGTTAAATCAGAGCAGGAAGTGACAGTGTAGGTGGCATATAGGCCTGTAGGCAGCCTGGAACTCAGACCCTCAAGTCATGGAGTTCCCTACAAGTAAGGCAACAAACTTAAGAGCAAGAGTTGTCAACTAAGAACATTTGTACACCATTGATCTTAACAAGCAAGGGCTAAATTCTTAGATTTTATGAAACGTTCTTAAAATTTTAGGTCTCAGAGTTTGGATAGTGTCAGATTTTTAAAAGCCAATGCATTTTGAATTTCTTGGCTCACTATGGTATGAATCCAAACTACAGTATGACTCAAAATATAAAAGAGTGTATTAACTTTATTCTGGCCACAAGTGTGATTTAAAGCTCAAGTGTAGTGAAAGTGATGTATAGAAAAACCTCACAACATCCAAACAAGCTCAGAGCAGCAAAATATCCCAACAAGAGGAATAAGATTACATGAGTTCTCTTCTTTCTTACTTCTCACCATAAAGATGGAAATGAAATTCTGTTGGAGAATATTGTCTTGTGCTTTATTTGTGCATTAGAGTCTCTAAAAGCAATTTCGCTGTCTTGTTCCATGCATGAAGGAGTTTATTTTTGTCAATGTAATTCACTTTAGTTTTATTTTAGGCGCCTAGGTTTCCCCCTAAAAGATCAATTAAAGACTGAAAAATCTCAAAAAAGTTTTAACATTGTTTTCATCTTATAAGGTGACAATTTGTTTACACCCTGTCAGTTTTCCTCTTGGTCTTATGCTGCTTTTGTTCACTGCTCAGATTTCCAGGATTACATTATGAAATCATGAAAGCTAAGTTGTTTAAATGGGGGAAACCATAGTTTAATGGTTAGAGAAGCATCTTTGGGACCAAATGGTTGTTGGTTTGATTCCCTGGACTAGGAGGAATGGCTGAAGTGCCCTTGAGCAAGGCACCTACCCCCCAGGCTACTCTGGGTATATTTGTACATTGCTCTGGATTAGAGTGTGTTGGTTAATTTTCCATCACAGCAGCCCTGAGAATAGTGTCTCAGAGTTGTGTTGCAAAATGCTTCCGGTAATTCAGAACAGAGCTTGGCGACTGCCTTTGAAATGTTCCTTTGATCTATCTGTTAGCAAAATGCATTCAGATCTTGGGTGGCTGCAGGTCAAAGCTAGGTTTGCCATCGGTGCTTTGGAGTTGTTCTTCAGAATTCTTATCACATATGAACCAAAAAACATCCATAAAGTTCTGGTCCTGGTAAATACAGTTCATAAATATTCTAAAAGACAATCGACATACAACTTCACTCAACCAAAACCAAAAACTAAAAGCAGGAAAAGTACATTTGCATATCAAGCAGAAACACTTTGGAACTCACTACCAGCACATGTAGAGTCTGTATCAGATATTCAGAAATTCAGAAAGGAAATCCATTGATTGTATGAGATATTTTAAACAATTCTGACCTCAAATACCTCTTTAATTGATATGATGTAAATTTCTGTGTATATGTATGTTTTGTGTATTGTATGTATTATTAGCTCATCTGGCCGACAAGTGATGAGTTTATGCCATCATGTGTTGTCTGTTGCCCATCCGGCGTCGTCCACATTTCATGAAAATGACTTCTTCTCCATCAATTCTTCACTGATTTTGATTCTTTCTGCCATGAAGGTAGGGGTACCTAGGGTGCATGTAGCTTCTACCCAGATTTGCTTAATTACAATTATCAATGAAGTTATGGACTAATTAATCCTTAATGCCTTAAGCAGTTCAACAAGAATTGCTTCTTCTCGGTCAATTCCTCGTCATTTTGGATTCTTTCTGGTAAATAGGTCGGTATTCCTAGGGTGGATATCGCTTCTACATATAGCTTGTATATAGTTTATGTAGCTTGCAACATTTATTGAGCAAGGTGGCCCACTTTAGATCATTCCTACTGGACTAGACGGGGCTGGAGTGAGCTATGCCGTCATTGACGGTCTTATTTAAGTTTATGAACCCTGGAAGATTAGCCGCATAAGGGGCTAAAGGGTATCTCAATAAACTCAACTCAACTTAATATACTGTATGCCTCATTAAACTTAAATGCACCTAAAAATATGTTTATAACTTTTTTTGTACTGTGCAAAAGTCTGAGGCACATGCAAAGAAATGCTGTTGACCTAAAATGTCTTAAAGATAATGAAATGAAATGTTTCAAAATAAAAAAAAAATACTATAAACAGTAATTAGTAAGCCATAATAAATTAATATAACAAAGTCAATATTTGGTGTGAGATGACCCTTTGCTTTTTTTAAAAAAAAAAGTAGTCTCAGGTCCAATGAGTGCAGTCTTATAAGGCAATGAGCTGTAGGTTTTACTGAGCATCTTACAGAACCAGCCACAGTTCTTCTGGACACTTTTACTGTCACATTTGCTTTTTCATTTTGCACCAAATTCCAGTAGCCTTAATTATGTTTTCTTTTTTAATCTGAAAAGTGCTCTCTTATGGAATATGCTGCTCAGATACAAACTATTTTTAGCTCATCTGGCCATAGGCCAGTCTAGATGAGTTTATGTGATCACTTGTCATCCGTCCATCATCCAGCCACAATTTACAAAAATCGCTACTCCTCCTACAGGATTGGTCGGATTCTGATCAAACTCATATGGAACGTTCCACAGGTTGGTATGTATAAACATTGTCAAGATGGTGGTGCTAACTATCATATTTAACTTTTTATGGGTGTCTGAAATTTTTAGGTGACTGGTCACATTAAACACTACTCTTCATAAACTACTAGGATGTTTTCACTGAACTCACCCAGAAGACTCTAAAGACATATTCCAACAAGAATTGTTCACCAGGTGGCGCCACCTGCCATGGATGAGGCTATACAGGGGTCATATGAAATTTCACAATAATCACTACTCCCCTAACAGGATTGATTGGATTTCAAACTCACACACAACAACCATGGCCGGTATGAGCTACAGTCTCATTAAGGCTATTTTAATTTTTTTCTGTGTATATATATTTCTTCAGTCTGAGCTAAGGCAAGATAACTAGAGGGTTCATAGAAAAACAACCACAAATGGGAACTATATTAAAATTGTTCACATTACTTTCAAGTTTCTTTGTTCATGACTTCATTCACTATTCCTGATGTTCTTTTGTTAATGCTTTGCCTTTGTTTTGGTGATGGTTCCCACAGGACAGCGATGCTATAAACATCTGACGATCTTATAGAAAATGAAACTTTGCTCTTAATTAAACGAACCAACAGTATGTAAAGTAGTTAAAACAATCTCAACCATAAACATCTACAGCAGTAAAATGCAACATATACATGAATGCAGAAATAATATTCATCTAAAAACATCATATATAATAATAACAAATACTTGAGTAAAGGCTCTGAATACTTCTTCCACCACTGATACTATTACTTAGAACCTCAAACATCTTCAGGAAATAAATAGTCACCTGTCACTGTTTCCCTTGTTTGTTCTACTACAGGGGTTTTAGAGACAGTGTGGGGTTTCAGGGTCACATCTTTACATGTCAAAGCTGAATGATTTGCTGCTGGTGGGATCACGTAGCATCTGAGCTGAACACATGTCCTAATTAGAGCTGGATGAATCTCTGAGCTCAGGCGCTGTGCATTGACCCTCTCCTCTGAATTGTGGGCATCTGGGAAACAATAAATCTGTGAATACAAAGAGGAGAGAAAATTGTGTTTGTTTTTTTTCTTTCCCTTGGGCTAAGAATCTAATCTGAAATATGAATCTTCTATTATTTCCTTCACATGGAGTGCAGCAGGAATGCAAGCAGATTCTCCTCAGATGATGTTTCATTCTATTTCAGGGTCAAAGATTATGATTTAGGTCTTTTCAGGCTCTCTATATTTTAATGAGCATCACATTAGATGGACGCTATGTAACGAGGTTGTCAAGAATGCTTTTTGAACAAGAATAGACAGGCTTTGGTTTGGGGTAATTGGCAAAACATTGTGCATGGTGGCATGGAGAAGTCTTTAACTTGAGTTTTATGATTTTTGTATTTAATAAAAGCAGAGTTTGGGTCATTATGATGAATTCATTATGAGGAAAAGTGTTAGACATGACACAACAGACTACATTATTGCCAGAGAACAACTACAAAGCAGTTCGATGAAAGTTTGAAAGTGGACAATGACATTTTGTAGAGCTTGTGGTAGCATGGCGGTGTAGTGATTATCACTGTTGCCTTGCAGCAAGAAGGTTCTGGGTTTGAGCCCAGTGGCCGACTAGGGCCTTTCTATGTGGAGTTTACATGTTCTTGGTTCCCTCTGGGTGCTCTGGTTTCATCCCACAGGATAAACTCTAAATTTTCAATAGGTGTGTATGTGTACCCACCAGCAGAAGAGGGTTTGGGTCCCTCTAGTGTGCCATAATCACCCAAGAGAATTCATGGAAGCTAGTTTATGGCTTCCTGGGTCGCCAGCCCTCGACTATGAGGATGGCAGCAGAGAGACACAACTTGTGGACAGCACATTTAACAATGTGAGAATGCATATTGTCAAATGTGCTGTCCAAGTACAATGGAATTGAATATTGGCACCAGTAATTGGCATCAGCAACAAATTGAAAATATAATAAATGAGATTGTCAATGATAGTGTAGCTCATTCCGGCCCCCTCTAGTCCAGAAGGAACGATCTAAAGTGGGCCACCTTGTACAATAAATGTTGCAAGCTACTGTATATACACTATATGCAAGCTATGTACAGAAGCTATATACGCCCCCTAGGAATACTGACCTATTTGCCAGAAAGAATCCAAAATGGCGAGGAATTGACTGAGAAGTGATTTTTGTTGAACTGCTTAAGGCATTAAGGTTTAATTAATCAATAACATCATTAATAATTGTAAGTCAGCAAATCTGGGTAGGAGTTATATGCACCCTAGGTACCCCTACCTTCATACCAGAAAGAATCAAAATTGGTGAAGGATTGAGGGAGAAGAATCAATTTGTGTGGAAACTGCTCTTTAGGGATTTATTAATTACTCCATATCTTCATTATTAATTGCAATTATTCAAATTTGGGTAGAAGCTACATGTAGCCCAGGCAGCCCTACCTTCCTGCCAAAAAGAATAAAAATTGATAAAGAATCGAGGGAGAAGAAGCAGTTTTCGTGAAATGTGGACGACACCAGACAACACATGATGGCATAAGCTCATGGCCTGTCGGCCAGATGAGCTAACAATAATCACAAAGTCTATGAGAAGCATTCATTTTTATTTTCACAACTCAGGAAGTGTTTAATATCAGTGGCAGGGTTATTGAAAACATACACATGTTCCGAGATTGTACATGGCAAGTTGCAGCAGTTGAACATCTTTTTTTTCAATATGAAGTGACAGCTGGAGAGAAAATCACAAACATATGTATCTAGGACTTGAATGATCAGCTGAGAGCCTACAATGGTGAAAAATAGTAGGTGATTTTCTCAGGTCTGTAATTTTCTCAGAGAGCCATGGAGAAAAACATCAACATGGGTTGATCTGGACAATACCCCAGAAATTACCCCAGGATCCTATTTAAATTGAATTCCATCTGATAGGACTATAGTAACATTTCCACCCCAGCTATATTTAATTCAATCAATGAGGGAAACATGATAATTGAACCTTGAGTGTTATTACTCATCGAGGAGATGAGCTCTGGCCAGATATATGAGCCTTTCCTCTGGTCTATTCCCTCTCTCTCTCTTTCTCTCTCCTCTGAGTAATAGAGTAGGACAGAAATAGCTCAGCCTCTCAGTTAATCCTCCTCCTATCGAGGCTGGTTATTGTTATGGTGCAATAAAGGCTGGAGCGAGTGCTGCGTAATAACACATCACACACACATTCAATATAAATGACAATTATTAAATTAGAGCCATGTGAGTCATCGGACGTAATTACACACACACGCGCGCACACACACACACACACACACACACACAGTGATACTCTCTGAAGTATTGTTCATTTTTCAGAAAGAGAGACTATCAATAGAGGCTCAGCTGTGACAAACATCTTTTGTGTGAATCATTTTGATGAAGAGCGCATTGTTTGAACAGACACAAATACTGGGACGTGCGTCAAATATATCAATACTGATGAGTCCTGGGGAGTACTGATGTGTCATAGGGGTGTGAATATAGTATTCTTGCTAATAATTGATGGTTTATACCTAAAACTTATACAGTCAAAATAAGATTCTATGCAAATAGACACAACGGAATCAGTATGTGGAGGCAGATGGATCCCAAGGGGTGGAGAACCTCAGCTTGCATACTTCAGATCCTTGAAGGAAGATGCAGGAAATTAGAAAATATACTAGCTTCTAAAGCAAACCAATTAAACACAAAAGAAATAAAACTCGAATCAGAGTGAAATCTGGGTGTTTTGATTTACATGTTTTGTGCTTGGGTTTGTACTATGTTCACTCCCAGATTAACAAAACAAGCTAACTGGCTATGTACACTCACCAGAGACACCTTCCAAGCTTTGTTTTTCCTTTCAAGCTTTGCTTTTTCTTTGTAACATCTCTATAAATGTTTCATGTGAAGCTGTATGGGACAGGATAAGATTGAAACCATGGTTAAATGTTTTTTCTTCCATTTTTGAGTGTCAAAAAGAAATTGGATCTGATTGAAGATAAAGTCGTGAGTGGGGAAATATCCATTGTTGTCATCAGCTGTCCATTGCTAGCAATGATGACTGCTTAATTAGGATGTGCAGAAATGTAGACGGGTTGCGAGGACCGTCAGATTTATTCCATCACCACAGGGCTTTCCTATTCTCTTCTCCTAGCAAAGCACCTTGCATGGTAAGATAAGACAAACGATGACATGCCCCCATCATGTTGTGTCTCTGGAGCTCCAGACCTGATGCCAAGTGGTGCACAAAAGTGCCACAGACCTGACAGGTATGGAAGTTGCTCCACAGTGACAACT
>JAPFFA010000025.1:68812746-68825525 GCA_026153275.1 Sciades herzbergii
AGTCTGGGCTGCTCTGCTTAGGCTGCTACCTCCGTGACCCAGATCTGGATAAGCGGTAGAAGATGGATGGATGGATGGATGGATGGATGGATGGGCTTTGTGCATACAGCTCTCGATACATGTTCCCACCTAGGGCCAATTTATATTCACCAATCCACTTCGGACCTGTTTTGAAGATGTGGAAGGAAACTGGAGAAGCTGGAGGAAACCCAATCAGACACAGACAGAACATGTCCAGAAATTTGAGCTCAGGATTAACCTGGGAACCATAGAGTTCTGAGGCAGCAAAGCTACCTGCTGGATCACTCTGTGATGACAGTTGAATAATTTTCTTTCATATTTAGTAACTGCTTTATTCTGGTCAGAGTGGTGGTGGTGCTCAGGGTGGTTGTATATCCAGAGTCTATCCTGGAAACACTGGGAAGGAATACAACCTGGATGGGATGGCAGTCCATTACAGGTCTCCATGCCCACCCTCATTCACAGAGAAGCAAGAAAAAACTCCCTCAGGTGACATAAGGAAGAAATCTAGATCAGAACCAGAATCACAAGGGAACTCTCTTCTGGGTGAGACACAGATAGTGTGATCATAAATCATTACTCTTCAGAAACTGTATGATATTTAGTCAGAGTGTTAATGGTGTTGCAAAGGAACTTGAGCATGAGTATCTTTAGAGTATTAACTTTATGTCTCTCATATCAAACTGTTCAGTGATTGAGATTTGAGTGTAAATTGTTATCTTTAGGCTATCCAAGGAAGAACATCCATAGCCAGCTTGGAAGGTGTGTGTTCCTATGTTTTACCCGTTTGGTAGGCCACAGCACTGCAACTTTTAATCAGCATACATCCACTCATGCTAAATGAACTCCTACAAAACCTCAAACTCCCCCTGATTAAGGTTAATTGTTTATGAGCTAACTGAACACTGGAGAGTGTATTGCGATGCTTTGCTGGCTCTAAAATACCCAATTCTAATTCTCATAGCCCACTCATCAACTAATTATCAGGTCCTAAATGAGTTGAGATAGATGTACACTGCAAAAAATTGAAAACTGAATTTGAGGAGAAAATTACTTCATACCAGTGAAATTATCTTGCTGCATGGACAGATATATTTTTACTTGATAAGACATCTTAGAATAAGTTGGTTGCAGTCTAGAACTAGGTTTAATAATTTCAGAATTGGTGTCTCGTATTCTTCTAATAGAAAATGCTAGATCTTTTGTACTTTTTCAAGATATTTTCACTTGCTAAGATATCATTTTTTGCAGTGTATCAGAGTGGAAATATGAGGAAATAGTGAAGATGGAGTCTGATTTGTAAAACAGAGCAGTATTCCAACACTAGTCTCGCTGAGGATGAGAGCGTGCAGTGTGAAGTCACTGTGCTTTCTGAATGTATGTCTCATATCTAGGTCAAGAGCTGGCAGATTGTAGAGTGAGTAAGGCAGGGCGGAAATTCCCCTGTTGCCTAGATTGACTGTAATAAACTCCACGCCGCTCAAGTACTCTCAACCAAAGCATACTGTCAAGTTTGTTATTCTCACACAAAGTAGTTGGCCCTTGCATTCAGATATTAGTCTATCTGTGGCTGAAAGGAAACCACAGAGTCTGGTAGTGACCCATTAAATACGTTTTCTCAGTAGTAATCACCAACTCGATGAATATCATCAATGGATGCTGCAATTTTACTAAATGAATGGTTCTTTCATGTCACTGAGTGTATTACTAAGTTCTATCCATTATCCATAACCACGTATCCTGTGCAGGGTCGCGAGCAAGCTGGAGCCTATCCCACCTGACTATAGGTGAGAGGCAGGATACACTCTGGACAAGTCACCAGATCATCACAGGGCTAACACATAGAGACAAACAACAACCCACGCCTATGGTCAATTTAGAGCCACCAATTAACCTAACCTGCATGTCTTTGGACTGTGGGGGAAACCAGAGCACTAAGAGGAAACTCACGCAGACATGAGGAGAACATGCAAACTCCACACAGAAAGACCCACGTTGGCCGCTGGGTTCGAACCCAGAACCTTCTTGAAGTGAGGCAACAGCACTAACCATTACACCACTGTGCTGCCTTGCTAAGTTCTAATCAAAGTGAAATTGATACCTTTGGTTTGTTTTCTGAAACAAGAAGATGCTGTCATAGGGCTGAAAACATACTAATTTCACTTTTTTATTCTTTGGTTGGATGGAAAAAGGTTACAAATAAAAATAAATCCTTGACCACGTGTGTATAGAAATCTCAAAAATCACTCAGCCAGCACTAAATAAATAATTTGATAAGTATTTCAATAATGAGCCTTAAATGTTTTGTGTATCGCATCCAGTGCTCATTTTCTCTTTTTATTTGTTGGTCGAAATCTTGAGAACATTTTCTGCAGTCCTTAAGCTTAATTTGCACTTCACGGCTCAGTTTACCAACTACAAGACCTACAAAAAATGCTGGCACCCAAAACATACAGCATACTTGATTCACAGTCAAGTTGTTTTCTCTGAGCAAGCAAACAGTACTAGAGTTCATGAAGGAGCAAACCAAGATGCTCTCAGACCCAAGTGTTATTGCTGTGGCCTCACCTGCCTTAAAAAAAAAAAACACCAAGGGGGAGAACACAACAGGGTTCCATTCAAATGTGAAATGTAAAGGTATATTCATATTTTCATCTCATTAGCAACACTGCTACATTGTTGTCCACCAACATCATTTCTGACTCACTGAAACATTATAATACTGCTATCCCACCACCACACACACAGACAGACACATAAATCAATAGCAAATTTAAAAGGTTCAATATCATCTTCCACATCAAACACCAGCAATCAATGTTTAGCCCTTTCCTGGACTACCTTCAAAAGAATCTGAGGTATCTAGCATTAAAGCACAGCCACTCAGACATGTTTCAGTCAGTGACCCTCTTTCTGCTTTTTGCTTTCATTGTGGTTTACAATCATGCAGTCTGACCACAGAGAACATCCTGACAAATTAACCGAAAACAAAAGGAAACTTGTCCTTTAAATTCTAAGTCATCATTATTACTTTTCATAAAACCTGCTTCTTTAATCTGTATGGAATAATTATCTGGAGATCAAATGAGCAAGTCCCTACCTCCAGCCAGTATCTGCTGCTCAAGCTCAGCCATTTGCTTCCTATATGCTCTCAAAGCAGCTTCTTTAAATGTTGGCCGTGTCCTTTTCTTTGGTGCTGGTTCTTCCACTGGTGCTGGGGTTTCTGTGACATTTTTGTTTTCATCTTCCTGAGTTACAATTTCTTTGTCCTCCTCCGATCCTGGTGCCTGTGCCATATCTTTCACCTCTGCCTCAACTTCTGCTTCTTCCTCCTCTTGTTCATCAGCCTCATCTGCTGCTTCCTCTGTTTCTTCTATGTATTCAATCATGGCCTCATACTCCTCCCTGTCCTCGGTCATCTGGTTTTCATCATAATCCTCACTGTATTCTTCATCGTATTGCTCATCTAAGCTGCAGTCATATTCCAAAACTGGGTTCCCTTCTTGCAAAATGTCATATTCTTGTGAGACTTCATACTCATCATCTTGGTACTCCTCCTCTGCCTCATTGGCATTTGTTCTGTTCTCAAGGGTGGCTAGCACTTGCTCCATCACTTCAACATAATGCGTCTCATTGTCCACGGGTTGCTCCGTGTTTTGTTCATCTTCATCAGCTTTGTAGTAGAAGGGTTCATTGTAGACATCAGAGTCAATAGTGGTGCTGGAATCATTGGCTGTTGACTGAGACATAGTCCTGAACCGGCCTATAAATGGGATGGTACTTGGCTCTTCAGCAGGAGCACTGGAACTTTGAGAGCCCTTATTCCAGACAACTTCCAGAGCTGATTTGGCCCTCTGTAAAGTTGAGCCAAAGCCTCCAAAGCTGAAGGTTTTTTCAGACAAGTCTATACTCAGCCTACTGCTCCAGGATTTTGGGACTTCTTCAACCTTTTCAGCCCTGATCTCACTCTGGCTACGATACATACTGGAAGACTTTTGGTTTTGCTGGAGTTGGTTCCCCTTACTCTCCTGTCGTTGCAGAGTCTGTGGAGCAGACTCTGGCTTGGATTGTGTTTTTGGCTTGTTCTTAGGCTTCTTTTCTGGTTTTGGTTCTGGCACAGGTATTTGCACTGGCATCGGTTCTATTACAGCTACAATCTCCGGTTCTGGCTCAGGTTCTGGTTCTGGATCAGGTTCTAACTCAGGTTCCATGTCTGGTTCTTGGGTTGTGTCAGGTGTACTGTCAAATGTCAAAAAGGTCTCACCTTCAAACTGCAAATCAACCTCAAGGCATTTTGTAATTTTTTCAGGGAAACCAGGGTTAGCAGCAGGGTCAAATGGGCTGCTGATTTCTGAGACTATATTTTGTTCCGTTGAGGCATCCAGGCCTGAGTCGGCTCCTTGTTCAAGGTGATGCCAGTCTTTCCAAGGTGAAAGGTCACCTTGTAGAGAAAGTTGAGAGCCACTGTAGTGACTTCTGTCCCCTGATATACACACCAGACCATTACTGACACCACTGTCAATGGTCTCAGTGGTCTCAACTTCATTGTGCTCGACATACGGTGGGTTTTCCTGACTGAGTGTTTGACTGGGTGGACTTGCATACCAAGAAGATGCCATGTCTTCCTGTTTACGCTGCCAGAGCTCCTGATCTGACGAAGAGAGCAGGGAGCATCCATTAACCCTACTAAAGTACTGGCTCTCCGAGAAATCTTCAGAGTAAGATGGGCACAGTTTGGAGCAGTCCGATTCTGAGCGACTGAGCTTCGGAGTGGAATAATCACTCTGGGAAAGCCATCCTGGAGTCATGTCAGAATAGTAAGATTTGTTTTGCTTGTCATCATAAACTACATCATCAGCATAATGCACCGAGTACGTGGTGTCATCTGTAGACTGCCTGTGATCATGAGCCTTTTTTTTGTCAGATTTATTTTTCTGAGGTGGTTTGGGCACAATTGCATATTTGTTTTTGTTTAATTCATCTAGTTCTTTATCACTGTCCATTGAGTCCCAGTCATCACTCTCGGCCTTGTCTTTGGCACTTGACCCTTTCATGTCCATGCTTTCATAGGTCTGAGAAGAGGTCATCCCCCGATCTTTCCTGTCTTTTGACTCTTGTGCAAGGCTATCTGTTGAGATTGATATTCCAGTGCCTTTGAGCTTATAACACTTTTTCAAAACTAAATCCCTGTCTTGAGGATTTGAAAAAATAACTATAATAGGACGAGGTTTAGCACTTGAACATTCTCTTTGTTGCCCCAGTCGATGGGCAAGTTCGATTTTAAGTGTCTTATGTGCTTCAACAAAACCCATTTTCTCTTTTAAAATGTGATAAATAAGTTCTTCGGTTCTTTCAAATTTTTCCTCAGGCACGTTTAGGAATCTCAATGTAGCTTTATTGGTCTGGTGGCTTAACTGTCTGATGTAGTCATGGATGTCTCGTGTCTCTCGTCTGGATTGCACAAATCCTGAGCGAAGCTGCTCAATTTCACTCTGCACCACCTCCACACTGCTGGAGATCTCATCGATGGAGCTTTTCAAAGCATTAACATGCCCTCGAAGCTCTGAGAGCTCCGACTCAATCTGGCTGATTCCCTGAAGCTCTTTGAAGATCATTTCCATGACATCTTGCGTCTGACTGATGCAACCTGTGGAGCTGGATCCCGGTTCTAGGGTGGTTGTTTTCTGCTGCCTCCCAGCCCGATCCAGAGACTTGCTCCTAATGCCAAGTGTCTTCCTCCAGGTGCTAGCCTCTGAGGAATCTGAAGAAACACATTCTTGGCTCTTCTTCCATTTGCGAAGCTTTTTCAGAGCACCTAGACGGAGAGTATGGAGACTGCTTCGTTCTCCACGTTCCCCCTCTGAGCTGCCATCAGAAGGTGCCAAACTAATCATACTCTTCCTATTCCTTCTTACTGGCATTGTGTAAGCTTTTTGCTCATCGAATCTATGGATAAGTTTGGCCTCGTTTAAAGAGTCAGTGTAACTACTATCGATGGATAACACTTCATGAAATTCATTATTGTTCAATAGGAGAGCATTCTTTTGCAGTCCATTAGCAATTGCTACACGGTAACTGAATGTGGGAGAAAGAGAAGAGCAGTCGTTCCTGCTGTTGTCTTCCTCAGTAGATAGGTTGCGTGCAGAAGAACATTTAGAAATCTTTTTAACTGTGCTTTTCAATGTGGTGGAAAAAGTCTGATTTCGAGCATGCAGTTCAGGGGATATCTTAGGATCTTTTTTGTTTTCGCTACTCTCTTTCTTTTTTGTGGTATTTGCCAGTTTCTTTGTAAACATTCCTTTGCAAATCTTAAAAATATAAGAGGATAGCTTTTTTACATGGGCAGAAACCATGGAGGGCAATAGGTTAGCGTGTTCGCATTCCAAATGCAGCGATGCAGAACTGGTGTTAAATCCAGCAGGGATCAACAACCAAGAGAGAAAAAAACAAAAACTTTTTTTAAGTCAACCCTGAGGGAGAAAAGAAAAGAGAAATATGCCCTTAGAAGCTGTCGTGCGGAGCAAAAGTTATATATCCTTAGAGCGGGAAAAATCCAAGCGTCTTCTTCATAGATAGCCTTGTGTATCTGTAAAGAGAAAAAGAAAAAATGTCATCATGCCACACTGAAACAAAATGATCATAATATATTGCTCTTCTCAAGCCCGATACTAGTACACCATGCTGCAGGAACTCTCAGAATTCATTTATTCATTGATCTTCAGGAAATGCTTTACCCTGGTCAGGGTCACGGTGGATCTGTCTAGCCAGGGAACCCTTGGTGTGAATCAGAAATGCACCCTGGATGCTATGCCAGTCCATCATATGGACCCATACACACACATTGCCTAAGTCACACCTAAGGACAATTTGAGTCACCAGTCCATGTTTTTTACCGGCATGTTTTTGGGGAGAAACTGAAGAACCTAGAGGAAACCCACATGGACACAGGAAGAACATGTATCCAGACCAATTCCAATATTACTAAAGCTCTTCAAATTCTTAAGAAAGTGCAAGATTTCAAATAGTTTGACTCAAGTAAAAGTTTTAAGGTCTAAGCATGATGAGTAAATGGTTTAAGCTCTCAAGATGTCTTGAGTTAAAGTTTTAGCATCTGAGCATGACTCAAGTAAAAGTTTTAACATCTAAGCTTGATCTCCGACCCTTCATTCTGTTTGGAGATCATAAAAACCTTGAAGCAAGATTTATAACATTGCTAATTTTGTGTCCAGGTTGATTAATTTGTTTCTTGGTTGGTTAAGAATTTGGTTCCTCAGTGCAGACACTCTGATTTATTGCCATTGACTGCTGTGCAACCGTTCCACTAAAAGCAAAGCTCTTTAGACCTTCTTCCTTTTCTCTTTCTGTCTCTGTTTCTTTTTTCTCTCTTCTTGAATAAACTAGCCAAAGGCAGAGAAGTGTCAGGATTTATCTTTGTATCACAAGTGTGTGGGTTTGTGTAAGACATGTGTCACTTGGAGAACCTTAAAAAACAGTCTGGATTTAAGTCTTGAAGAGTCGTATGGTTCTTATACACCACATGGATATGGCAGGCATAATGATCTAGATCAATCAAGTATCAAAATAATGTTTAGAACAAACTCAATGTTCTAAATATTTGCCGAAAAGCAAGATGTTCCAGGGACGAGTGAAAGAAAGAGAAAGATGAGCCACACCCACCTACTACTAACCCTTTACGACTTCTTGTTCATCTTCCATTCTGCCATCACCCTGAGTACCCCCTCCCTCCCTCACTCACTTTCCTTCCCATTTTGCCTCCAATCAAGCATCCAATTACTACCTTCTACTTCCTCATGCACTTCCATGAATTAACCAAAACAATCATGGCCGCCCAGGGTGTCGATCGAGCCTGAGCTTTCAGCTGAGCGCGTGCTAATTCCTCTGAGCATATTTAATACATGTCAGCCATGCCAGATAGATACGTGATGTTCCTTTGAGTCAGGAGGATTTCTCCAGCGGAGGATCGCAGCATTCAAATTTGACCCCTTGACAACACACGGATGATCGCCTGTGTATGTGTGTGTTTGTTTGTGTGTGTGTGTGTGTGAGAGAGAGAGATGCATGAAACCACACTGATGTGTCTCATGCAACAGTGAGAAATTGCATGCAACAATGACATGCATGCAAATCCTTTCTGAATTGTTTTGTATCAGCACGAATACATCTTAGTGTCTTTCCAGTGCAGCTACACATCCAGTATGAGAAATTCCAGATGATGTCGAAGCAACAAGAAGAGACGAGCTGCTTGAAGCAAAGGAAAAAAGGAAGGAAGAGATGAAGAAAGGAAAGCATACCTGAGGCGTTCCTTGGAAAAGTGTGATAAATCCAGCCACGTAATTTTTATTTATTTATTTTTTGAAGCTAGCACGCAGGAGGCGCTGCAGGTTATCACACGAAACCACGGCGATGACGGTTAGCGGAGCATCCTCAGTATGGACAGATGAGAGAGAGAGAGAGAGAGAAAGAGAGCGAGTGAGAGCGAGTGAGCTCTGCAGCAGCAGCAGCCTCTTCGAACGAAGACCGGCACGCTGTGCTCTCTCGCTTCAGCTCCTCATCCTCCTCTTCCCTCTCTCTCTGTTTTCCATCGCTTCCCTCATTCAACCTTGAGCTGATGCCTGTGAATGCATGGTTTTACTCTCCTCCTCCTCTCTCGGTCTACTGTTCTCTCCCTTCACTCTCTCGCTCTCCTGTCCCAGACAAGAGAGGCAGACAGCGTGTCTGGGACAGAGGAAGCCCCCCTGCCTGCCTCTGTGTGTGTGTGTGTTTCAGAGAGAGAAAGACAGTGAGATCCAGGATGAGCTGAAAGCCCTGAGGAATGAGGCAGCTTCACGCTTCGCTCTCATTCAGAGAGAAACACACGTGATACTGAGAGAGAGAGAGAGAGAGAGAGAGAGAGAGAGAGAGAGGAGGGGATGGAGCGATGTAGGGAAGGAGCGGGAGGAGAATAGATGAGTGTGTGTATGTGTGTGTGTGAGAGAGAGCGAGAGAGAGAAAAATTGATAATGAACAGAAAAGATGCCTACGTACAATGACTATCTATCTATCTATCTATCTATCTATCTATCTATCTATCTATCTATCTATCTATCTATCTATCTATCTATCAAACTGTTTATCGATATATCTTCTCATTTGTCCTTTCTCTCTCTCTCTCTTTCTCTCTGTCTTTGTCTCCTTGTCTTTCATCCTCTCTCTCTCTCTCAGAAAACTTAAACTGTCCTCAGAAGACTAGAACCCACAACACCACTATGATATCTGGCTCGTTTCCCGTCGCCTCGCGTTCTCTCGCTTGTCTCACACTGCAGTAATTACACCTCTCGACAGAACACCACAATGTGCACATCGCACCATGATTTTATTGTATAAATATATACAGTAAATAAAAGCATATATCCACATAGCAGAGTCCTGTCTGATCCTATCGAACAAATAAACCTTCATCTAGTTAGCGTTATCCTCTGCAGAGTTTACCGTAGTGTTATAGTTATTAATCTTGCCTGTGCTGTTATATTTTCCTGCAGCTCATCCCATCATTGGCAAAACGAGATGATACAACAGTCCACAATCGATCGTATGACTCTTCAGGAAAAGCAGACTGCCAATAATGATCTGGAAACATGGGTAAAAGATTACAATATAGATCATGCTGATATGTGAAGTTTTTTTGTTGTTGTTTTTGTTTTTTTTAAGATTCCAAACTCAAAAAGCACTGTGAGTCGGCCTAGTGGTTAGCGTTTCTGTCTCTCAATTGGGAGATTGCGAGTTCTACTCACAGTTGGGTCATGCCATCATAAAATTGGTACCTACTGCTGTCTGGCAAGGCATGCTGCAATACACATGCGAGCGGGTAGTCAACCTCTCACGGTTACCAGAGAGCCAGCCCCCCACTGTGACCCTAGAGGCCGGGGGCTATAGAAGCAGAGATTGGTGCCGCCCAATGCACCTTAAGGACTTGGTTAGGATTGGAGACTGCCTGGGAAGACCAGGTCCTGGCACAGGAAGGACTTAGACTTTCTTTGAAACTCAAAAAGCAAAAGAGTTCTACAAATCTATATTATAAGTGGCAAAGTTTGTTTGTTTGTTTGTCTTGAGCTAACGTCACCATTTCTTGGCGGATTTTCACCAAATTTGGCAAGTCGGTCCAGGGATGACCCAGAATTTTGCAGATATAAATAAAATTCATGTACAGGCCCCAAGGGGTTCCCAGTGGCCTCTGGATGGTGGATGTTTGGATTTTTGTTTGTCTTGGGTTAACATCACCATATCTTGACAGATGTTCACCAAATTTGACATGGAAGTCTGGGGGCAACCCAGAATTTTGCAAAACCTGGGCTACACCAGGTAACCTGCTGGTTATAAATAAAAAGGTTCTGTTAGGAACCATGTGTGAAAGGAAACCCCTTTGTTGTAGAGTTCCTTCTGGAACTTGTATAGGTTTCTCCAGCATGACAGACCCAGGAACCCTTTACAGTGTTATACATATTTATACAACAGTTAGTTCTGGTGCACTAATTTGATTGGTCAATTTCATGATATTAGTATTGAAATGTTTCACTGTGTGCATCATCGGTGTAAAATTCCACTTACTAGTTCGAAACTGTTACTACGGTAGTGTTAGTGACATCATCAGTGGACTTAGCAAATGATACTTTTCCAGGTATGTAACTTTTCACAACTTTTGTCATACATTTAATAATAAAAGCTAGCAATATCATAAACTGATGTTTCAACGTCAATGACATCATCATCAGAGTAAAAGTAAAGTGTTTAAGGTGATTAAGAGTCAGTTCTTTTAAAGACCAGAAGTCGTTTGACATGGTGAGAAGACAGCTTGGTTCTTTGAGTGCCAGACTTAACATCACTTTACTTAGTGAGTCGTAAAATTCAGGAGGAAGTCAAGTTACACGAAGCCAAACCACCGCTGGTTAGCCAACAGAACGTTGTTTATTTATTTAATTGTGGTCTGTGTGATGCAGACTATATTTGCTGCACCTGCAGGCATCTGTACCAACAAATTGAAGAACATCGCCACTCAATACTGAGTGTGACCTCCTGGACATCCGTGATTTGAGCAGTCAATTTATTATTCGATGAAAATGCACTGGGAAGCAGCTGGACTGTCTGATTTATGAAATGTTGCTCATCCAAGCAAAAAAGCCAAAATTAAACATCCAATCTGATTCTGTACGTGACAAGATTTTTACTTGATGCACTCTCTTGGGACTTTATAAACAGTTGAACTGACTTTTAATTACCTTCAGCACTTTATTTTACTCTGATGATGATGATGATGATGATGTCGCTGACGTCGAAATGTTGGTTTATGATATTGCTAGCTTTTACTATTAAATATAACTTTCGACTATATAAAATATGAAAGCTCATCAGATGAAGATGAAAAGGAAGAAGGCATGCTGATTTTACCATAAGCATCTTTACCGGGAATATAGTACAAATCAGTGTGAAGTAGTTAGTCAGCAAGCCAACGTGTTATACATTGTGCGGGTCTCATCCGGGATCTGTGTCCACTCACAGAGCAAAAATAAACAGAACATTTGGCCATATTGTGTCTAAAATGTAGCTCGGTACTAAATTCTTGTTCAGAACTGTTGTATAAAAGCAACATCGCACTCGAGATCGTGCTGCTACATGGCTGGGATTAGTTACGGAATTCACTCACAATCACAATTTTTGTCTTCCTCAACTCTTTAAACATAATTGCATTCTTTTTATAATAAACTTAACAAATTATTAATTATTAGCTCATCTGGCGGACAGGTGGTGAGTTTATCCCATCATGTGTCCATCATCCGTCGTTCGTCCAGTGTCGTCCACATTTCACGAAAATCGCTTCTTCTTCCTCAATTCTTCACTGATTTTTATTCTTTTTGGCAGGAAGGTAGGTCTGCCTGGGCTGCATATACATAGCGTCTATCTCAAATTTACATAACTGCAATTAACAATGAAGATATAGAGTAATTAATCAATCCCTAATGAGCAGTTTCCACACAAATCGCTTTCTTCTCCATCAATTCTTCACCGATTTTGATTCTTTCTAGCATGAAGGTAGGGGAACGTAGGGTGCATATAACTTCTACCCAGATTTGCTTAATTACAATTATAATGAAGTTATGGACTAATTAACCCTCTGGGGTGTGAGCATATCTTCTGGCACTCTAATGATTTTGGTATGGCCTTAATGAGCAGTTCAACAAAAATCGGTCAATTCCTCACCATTTCGGATTCTTTCTGGCAAATATTTGAGCTGGACTGGTTGAGAGTAGAACTGCGCGAGGTGGCCTATTTTAGATCGTTCCTTCTGGGCTAGATGAGGCTGGAGTGAACTTTGCCATCACTGATGGTCTCGTTTTATTTATTTTCAGTTAAAATCGCACACCAACAAATAAGGGTAAATGATTCCTTCCATAATTGAAACCATAATCTTTATTGATAAATGTGTAATCGGTTACAGAGGCCCTTTATTCTCATCAGATATTAGCTAAAAGTACAGTAAAGTGAAGAGACAAGTTGTTACATAAGGAATAAAACACTATGTGGTGCTGTTATAAACGCAAACAATAAGGAAAATCATCACCAATGTGGAGGTGTGATGATGCGGAGTGACAGTTCTCGCTCCAAAGTCTCATCTCATTATCTCTAGCTGCTTTATCCTGTTTTACAGGGTCGCAGGCAAGCTGGAGCCTATCCCAGCTGACTACGGGCGAAAGGCAGGGTACACC
>JAPFFA010000025.1:69279015-69289991 GCA_026153275.1 Sciades herzbergii
GATTATTTTAAACGCGCGCGCACTGTAATTTTCAGCCTTCTTTATTTCTGCATTCTCTCTCTCTCTCTCTCTCTCTCCAATCTCAGGTCCAGGCTTTTCTTTCCCATCAGCATTTATCTTCCTCTCTTCCTGCTTACTCTTTTTCTCCCATCCCTCCTGCATTATTATTATTATTATTATTATTATTATTATTATTATTATTATTATTATTATTATTAAAGCGAGGATCACTTTATTTCATGATCATTCGGCTAAATCACCTCTTCAAGCTCATTCATTACAAAAGCAGACAATGATTTCGACATTTAGAAAAAAAAAAACAGTGGATTTTATCTGAAAATCTGGTGACTTTTGCTGAAGATGATTATTTTAAACGCGCGCGCACTGTAATTTTCAGCCTTCTTTATTTCTGCATTCTCTCTCTCTCTCTCTCTCTCTCTCTCTCTCTCTCTCTGCTCTCTTTTTAAACAAATCGATATGTGATCACTTTGTCTCATCCTATGTTTCAAAAGTGGGATTTTCATTTCCAGAATCCTGTGTTAATATTCCAGGTACAGAATTCCAAACTGGTTCCAGACTCCAGACTGGAAAACTGAAGAGGGGAGCGGGGAAAGGGTTCGGGACTTTTATTTATTATTATATTTTTTTTGTTTTGTTTTGTTTTGTTTTAACATATAACCGTAGTCTTACCGCTCCACCTCTACACACACACACACACACGGTGTGAATGAAAAATATCGACCTCCATGAGAGTGAGTACAGATGCTGCCTGAATGTTGCCACACTGCCCTTTATACTGCACATTAATCCACAGCCTGGGGATGGTGAGGGTGAGGGTGAGGATGAGGATGATGGTGAGGGTGAGGATGATGGTGAGGGTGAGGATGATGGTGAGGATGAGGATCACTGAAGAATAGGTTCCTGAATTATTTTTGCTTTTTTAGTCTAAGCGTTAGTTATTTATGTATGTATTTATTTAAAGGAAGTAATGAGTGTGAGAATCTGGAGGCCGTTGATTTTCTCATCACTCGCCGAGTTCATTTTGTGCTTTGGCCTTTACTGATGATGACGTCATTAACCATCATGTAGGAAAATACCAGAAGAGGAGAAAAACCAAAGTGTAAATGTGTGTGTGTGTGTGTGTGTGTGTGTGTGTCCAAGCCTCAGGACAGAAACAGCAGGAACGCAGTGAATAAAGCTCTAATAAACACTGATCTGGGATTTAAATACTTCATGAATAATTAATTAGCGCCAGGTCGCCATTTAAACTGTTCACTAATGCAGTGCGTTAACACTTTAATACACTTTAATACCCCATCCAGCACCCCGGCCCGCCCCGCCCCGCCCCGCTGCCCCTCCATTCACTCCGCCGCTCAATGGGCCGATCTGTTACCATGGAAACACGTAATGAAGTTTTCACGCGCCAGTCAGAATGCTCCTGTGACGTCAGCGGGAATTGTTTGTAAACTGTTTAGTTCAATAAAGAAATCACAATCAGTATGTGACAGGGTCATCTATATCTGCACTGAGCTTTCGCAAACAAACACCTTTTTTTTTACCCTTTTAAACAAACATAATCCAAAGGCTCGACTAAGAAACTTTGTTTATTTTTTTGTTTGTTTGTATATCTATTTGTGTTTTGTTTGCTTGCTTGTTTGTATATCTATTTGTGTTTTGTTTGTTTGTATATCTATTTGTGTTTTGTTTGTTTGTATATCTATTTGTGTTTTGTTTGTTTGCTTGTTTTGTATATCTATTTGTGTTTTGATTCTGTTTGTTTGTATATATATTTGTGTTTTGTTTGTTTGTTTGTATATCTATTTGTTTTGTTTGTTTGTCTGTTTGTTTGTATATCTATTTGTGTTTTGTTTGCTTGCTTGTTTGTATATCTATTTGTGTTTTGTTTGTCTGTCTGTCTGTCTGTTTGTTTGTATTTCTATTTGTGTTTTGTTTGTTTGCTTGTTTTGTATATCTATTTGTGTTTTGTTTCTGTTTGTCTGTCTGTTTGTTTGTTTGTTTGTTTGTTTGTTTGTATATCTATTTGTGTTTTGTTTGTTTGCTTGTTTGTTTCTGTATCTATTTGTGTTTTGTTTGTCTGTCTGTTTGCATATCTATTTGTGTTTTGTTTCTCTGTCTATTTGTTTGTTTGTATATCTGTTTTGTTTGTTTGCTTGTTTGTTTGTATATCTGTGTTTTGTTTCTCTGTTTGTCTGTCTGTCTATTTGTTTGTTTGTTTGTATATCTATTTGTTTTTGTTTGTTACCTCGCCCGGGACAGAGTCCACCAGGGGGCGAGCTATTGTTTTCGGTGGGGTTTCTTTGTTTCTTTGTTTTTTCGTAAATGATATTACGGGAAAACGGCTGGACCAGTCTTCAAGAAACTTTCAGGATAGATGTGCCTTGATCTCATATCGAACCACCAACATTTTCAGGGTCGTCCGCTCAAGGTCAAGGTTTTTGTGGCTAGTGCTTCATATACAGTGTCATCGTGCTGTAAGGATGTAAGCGTGTAACAATCACACAGTACAGTACAGTCTGAGAGCAGTACGGTGTGTTCTGATTGGCTGAGAGCGGTATGGTGTGTTCTGATTGGCTGAGAGCAGTACGGTGTGTTCTGATTGGCTGAGAGCAGTACGGTGTGTTCTGATTGGCTGAGAGCGGTATGGTGTGTTCTGATTGGCTGAGAACAGTATGGTGTGTTCTGATTGGCTGAAAGCAGCAGAGACTCAGAATCAGAACCATGTTTATTGGCCAAGTATGTTCACACACAAGGTCAAAATCAAGGTCAAGGTCACTAAAAAGGTCAAAATCATTTTTTCGCAATATCTTCCTTCATATTCATCATAAGTGCTACCAGGCAAGGTTTGTTTTGCCTGGCAACACTTGTTTGTTTGTTGATACCATGACAGCTTTTATTCCTAATGAAATCCTGTCCATTTTTATGAAGCTAATTCAACTACTCAAATTTGTTTTTGTTTGTTTGTTTTCTGTTTGTTTAATCCCATGAGAGATTTTTATTCCTGATCTTTCTAATGAAACCCAAAACACTTGTACAGTTTTAAAATGTACATGATCCTCTTCCCCAAACAAACAAACAAACAAACAAACAAACAAACTTTTTTAAATAAATTGTGCTTCAACAAATTATGAACATAATTGATTGATTGATTGATTGATTGATTGATTGATTGATTGATTGATTGATTGATTGATTACTTCTTGATCCACAGTATGACATCAATTAGTCTTATAATTGTAATGGCAAAATAATAACACCTGTACCATCTCCTGTACTCTGTAATGGTAATGTTATAAAAACCCTGGGTGGGCCCCTGGCTGGGCTTCATGGACCTCTGGGTGGGCCCCCAGCTGGGCTTCATAGACCCCTGGGTGGTACGCTGGCTGGGCTTCATGGACCCCTGGGTGGGCCTGAAATCCACCATGAGCACCACAGCCATGAGCCTGAATAATACCACAGCATCGTGGCTGTGTTTGTGATTTACACTTCATATGATGTAGCAGGTACGGCCCTTCCTCCCTGCAGGTGTGTGTGTGTGTGTGTGTGTGTGTGTGTGTGTGTGTGTGTGTGTGTGTGTGTGTGTGTGTGTGTGTTATTACATGTACCTGCATGTGAGGAGTAAAAATGTATATAATTTAAAATATTTTTTATTATCAGGACATGTATTGAATCTTGTTCTAAAGTGTCTAAAGTGAACTAAATGTTGATGTCAGGATGTAAACAGGACGTAAACAGGATGTAAACAGGACGTAAACAGGATGTTTTAATGTTGATAAATGAATGTTGTAAATAAACTGTGTTTATTCCTCATGTTCTGAATAAATGTGTTCACCTCCTCAGAGTTTATGGTTCCTTACTCTAAATAACCACAATGCGGAGCACATCTGTCCTGTTTCTCTGCTTCAGATGTTCGTCAGTTTCATTTCTGACAAAAACCCGTGATGGTTATATACATGTGGAAATGACCAAAAGTATGTGGACCCCTAACCATCACACCAATATGTCCTTGTTGAACCCATATTTGTTCTTATAATAAGCTCCACTCTTCTCTTCTCTTCTCTTCTCTTCTGGGAAGCCTGTCCAGTAGATTTGGGGGCGTGGCTGACTATGAGGATTTGTGTTCATTCAGTTCAGCTACAAGAGCATTAGTGAGGTCAGACTCTGATGTTGGGATGATGAGGTTGAGGAGGCTCCAGTTCCAGTTCATCCCAAAAGGTGTTCTGTGAGATTGAGTTCAGTCAGGGCTCTGTGCAGGACACTCGAGTTCTTCCACTCCTCACCCACACCTTCTTCACCCACATCTTCACCCACACCTTCTTCACTCACGTCTTTTTCATGCATGCCTTCTTCACCCATGCCTTCACCCACACCTTCTTCACACACATCTTCTTCACCCATGCCTTCACCCACATCTTCACCCATGTCTTCTTCATACATGCCTTCTTCACTCACACATTCTTCACCCACGCCTTCTTCACCCACGCCTTCTTCACCCACACCTGTCTACTTGAACAACGCTGATATTCTAGCTGTGTGTTTTTGGGTTTATTGAGTCGAGGTCAAGTGTCAATAATGCTACCAATGATGTCACCAAGAAACATCTGAGTGATAGATACATTTTTTTTCCTGATTCTTACTGATCGAGTCTGTGTATAAGTCCAGAATTCTCTATCAGTCTGAAGGAGCCACATTCCGGCACTGAACATGTCCAAGTGAGCATTTGTTCTCCATGAAACGTTGGATGGTAACGGGAACAGTGTGTGGAAACTAAGACTCTGAGACAAAAACACACCTAGGAACCATGTTTACTGTAGAGCAAGACACGCCTCCTGGACAGTAGACAGCATTCAATTGGATGAACAAAAGATAAGTGCAGAATGAGCCTTTAAAAATAATAAAGACAGGTGCAAATAAACACCGGTTTTATTTAAAGGCACTTCCGTTGATATTCTATTTTATTCCACTGATATGCATGCAAAATAAAAATGCCATACACACCTCTGGCATATGTTTCTTTGAAAAACAGCGCGAGCTGCACTTTGCCTCCTAAACGGCGACGTCACAAAAGGCTAAAGCGGGATGGGCGGGGATGCCGAGTGCGCATGCGCACCAGAAACAGAAAGCAGCAATCAGTCCGTCAGGAGCGTCGGAGAAAAGAAAGACGAGAGGAGCCGCGGGAACAGCAGCAGCAGCAGCAGCATGGCGGCGCGCACGGAGCGCCCCGACACCCGCACCGCCACACCGGGCCGGTCCAGCGCGCGCTGCTACACACACCGGGGCCTTCACATCACACACTGACATCTCAGCCAGTCCTCATCTGCATCTCTGTGTCTTTGCAAACCAAGGATCTTTTTAAAATCATGCTGGATGCTGGAGAATATCTCTTTTCTTTTTTATTTCTTTTTTTTTCTTGTTTAAAAAGCCAAACCAAAGTGATCGGAAAATAAACTAAAAATCACTATTATAAAAAAGCAGACTTTATTGTTTATAATAATAATAATAATAATAATAAGAGAAGGAGGCGATAGGGGATAAGGAGGCGACGGTGGAGAAACTTTTACGCACGTGAGGAACTTCTGACTCTTTGGCGAGAAGATAGATGATTTGTCCACGAGCTCTCGCGCACGATGAACGCGCAGCTGTCGATGGAGAGCCTGGGCGATCTGCACGGCGCGAGCCATGAACCGGCGGCGGCGGCGGCGGCGGCTGCTGCTCACGCGCGCTCCGCGGCTGGCATGGCGGCAATCCTAGAGAGCGGCGACTATCCTCATCCTGCCCATCCGCACCATCCTCATCCTCACCATCCGCACGCTCATCCGCATCCTCATCAGCACCGCCCCCCGGAGCACGCGGGCCTTGCGGGCCACCTGCACGCGGCGATGAGCGGCGCCATGGCGTGCGAGGCGACCGCCGGTATGGGCATGAGCGGCACGTACACCACGCTCACGCCGCTGCAGCCTTTACCGCCCATCTCCACCGTGTCCGACAAGTTTCCTCATCATCCTCATCCTCACGCCCATCCTCACCAAAGGATCGCGGGCAACGTCAGCGGGAGCTTCACGCTCATGCGGGACGAGCGCGCGCTGGCCTCCGTCAACAACCTCTACGCGCCTTACCACAAGGACGTGGCGAGCATGGGCGCCATCCACGGCTCCCAGCACGCACTGCCCCCACCTCCGCCGCCTCCGCCTCCTCCTCCTCCGCCGCCGCCGCCGCCTTACGCCCACGACAAGATGCTCGCGCCCGCCGGATTCGACTCGCACCACCCTGCCATGCACGCGAGCAGCGTCACCTCGTCCACCTCGTCCTCGTCCTCCTCCCCGGCCACCGGCATGATGGTGCAAATCAACGGCATCCATCACCATCACCACCACCACCAGCACCACCACCATCATCCCCATCACCCGCACGCGCACCTGAGCGCGCAAGGGCACCACAACCACCACCACCACGCGCAGGGAGCGCTCGGAGCGCGCGCAGGCGACCGGGAACACGCGGCGCCCGTGGAAGAGGTGAACACCAAGGAGGTGGCGCAGAGGATCACCACGGAGCTGAAGCGCTACAGCATCCCGCAGGCCATCTTCGCCCAGCGCGTGCTGTGCCGCTCGCAGGGAACGCTCTCCGACCTGCTGCGGAACCCCAAACCCTGGAGCAAGCTCAAGTCCGGCCGGGAGACCTTCCGCCGCATGTGGAAGTGGCTCCAGGAGCCCGAGTTCCAGAGGATGTCCGCGCTGCGCCTCGCAGGTCAGTCTGGGCTCTGTTGTTATTATTATTATTATTATTATTATTATTATTATTATTATTAAACCCTAGGCGCCCTAAAATGATCATGAAGTTCAATCAAAAAGAAAAACCCCTCCACATTCACCTGCCCGCCATCTCAGAGCTTATAAACCCGTCCGACTGGTTCTGAACCAAATAAATATTCAAGTATTGATTATATTGATTTAGTCTTGATCATTAATTCTCCTAATGTTTATTTATGACTAGCTGCAAGTGGAGAAACGTGTAGAAAGAGGAGGCGTGAATGTCTCACTACTACTATTATTATTAATAATAATAATAATTATTATTATTATTATTATTATTATTATTACTATTATTATTATTTTAATTTACATATCGCCTTTGCAACATTCAAGGTCGCTGCCCATGAAGGAAAAAGTGGAACAGAATGAAGGGAAATGTTTTGGAGAAAATGTATTATAGACTTTTAAAATGAAAGAAGGAGAGGAGGAGAAGAAGAAGAAGCAGGTTCTGTCTTCCACTGATCTGTCTGTGTGTTATACAGAACAGGGTGTGTTTTAGAGAAGGAGCGTTCTTCATTTTTATTTTTCCTCCATCACAAAACCCAATAACCTCCAACATGGCAAAGAGTTCTTCTGTTTTTGTGGCACTAAAACAAGCTGGTGTTTTTTATAGTTTTTTTTTTTTGTCTTTTGTTGGGTTTTTTTTTTAAACATCCATTGGGGATTATTTATTTATTTATTTATTTATTTATGCTGTTGGTTCTTGAGGAACCAGTTAGGATTGAACAGTGGTTACTCGCTAACCTTCGACATGGCAAAGAATTTTTTTTTTTGGTGGCACGAATACAAACTGATGTTTTTAAAATATCCATTGGGTATTTATTTATTTATTTATTTAGCTGTTGTTTCTTGAGGAACGAGTTAGGGTTGAACAATGGTTACCCTCTAACCTCCAATATGGCAAAAAAAAAAAATTTCTGGGTTTGGTTGGTTGGTTTTTTTTTTCATTATTATTTATTTATTTTGTGGCACTGAGACGAACTGGTGTTTAAAAAGACATCCATTGTGGATTATTTATTTATTTATTTAATTGTTGGTTCTTCAGGACCCGGTTAGGGGTTTTTGGAGAACCGTTCATGTTTTAAGAGCAGTGTTTGTGCTGGAACCTTTTGGGATTCTCAGAGTCCATAAAACCAACCAAAATGATTTTTAATTCACTTTTAGTTTTTAACTTTATGATGGACTTCACTGTAAATCACTGTAAATTTGTCTTAGTAGTTATTTTAGCAGGTTACATTCTTTTTTGAGGGGGAAGGTACTAAACTGAGGCTAATGGTACTAAGGGTACCATTCCTTGGTGCTGGGGTGGTGACATCATGCACACGTTTTACACCACTAGTGTTTTTATTTACTTAGAAAGATGCATGTAGTGTATTTATTTATTTATTTATATCTATATTTATATTCATGAAGGAGTTGTAAATCATTTTAAAGCTCCACATTTCTGAGTGAAATAGAAATATTAAAGGCACAGAGTATAAAGGAAGACAGTTTAGTGCCCTTTCCCTGAGAAGGTAGATGAGATGATTGCTGTCCGTTAATCTACTGACTGTTTCACTCCTGAACTCCTGATTGGACCGGAACACTGACACAGTGAGTGAACACAAACACACTGCAGGACATTTCAGCTGTTTCTTCCATGACATGTGATTAATGCAAATCTAAAACATACCAGAAAAGGATCAGGACTGAGCAAAGGACCAGTGTGTGTGTGTGGAGTTATTATGTATGTCGATGACCTTCATGCACATTTATTTGCATTAATCAATAAAGCGTGCGCATGCTCAGCCTTAACTGTCTCAACACAAACAAAAACAAACCCATCCGCGATGTTTTATTCCATTGACTGATGTTTTTTAGTTTATTTCGGGGTTTTATTTAACGCTCATGTTTTATTTATGTGGACTGAGGGAAGTTAGGAGCCTATAGAATGTATTTTATTTGTATTTTTAAAAAATATTTATATATTTTATGTTTAAGTTTTCAAAAAATAAATTTCCCGTCTTTGTGCTCTATTGAGTGATACAGTGGAGTTTTATTGTTAGTAGACTACAGCAAGGAAAAGGCATTTATTTAGCACTGTTTGCTTGTTTGTTTGTTTGTTTGTTTGCTCGTATCATATCCATGGTTTAGACAATAAGAGAGAATTTATAACTGATCTCTCTGACATAAAATAAATGGAAATGTTCTTTCCACTTCAAACATCTGTTTATGTCCTTTTGATAATGTCTTCATTTAGGACACTTATTTACAGCTGATTATTTTATTATTAATTAATAATTTAAATTTGCATGAATATATGATCACCTGCACATTACAGAATTGACTATAAAACAATATTTACTGATTAAAAACTAAGAATGTACAATAATGTAGAAATTGATCTAAAAATGTAATAAAACTATGATAGACACAAAAAATCTAATTAGATTATTATTATTATTATTATTATTATTATTATTATTATTATTATTATTATTATTTAAACAGAGCTGTGCATCTTACAGGAAGTGCATAGCTGGTGATTTAATTCAATTGATCACATTTTGATTTGTTTCCCTTTTTCTGCAGACCAACATGTATTTGTTTATTTGTTTTTTGATTGAATCCAGTGTAAATGTGTAGAAATCACTGACACGGCTTCAGTTCATTTGCTCTTTCAATTCTTTGTTTGCTTATTTGTTTGTTTGTTTTGTCTCCTTTCTTTTCTTTTTTCATCTTAATTTAGTCATTAATTCAGAACAGAGATTTTAGAATATTTATGGATATTTTCCTCTCTTTGTTATTTTGAGCATTTTGCATTACATGAAGAATAATTTTGCTCTTTCTGAGAACAGCTTTAATTATATGCATGATGGATGAATGAATGAATGGATGATGGATAGATGGATGAATAAATGAATGAATGAATGAAATGTTGGAATCAGTGGTTAAGAGGTTCGTTGTTGTTGTCGTCATTGACGTCGTCGTACAATTGCTTTAAAATTAATTTTTGATTTTATTACCTTCTCTCTCTCTCTCTCTCTCTCTCTCTCTCTCTCTCTCATCATTTTATCTCTTTATCTGAATTCAAACTGAATCCCATCACAGGCCCCCTTGGTTCTTTACACCTTTTCCACACGCATGAACGCTCAGAGCAGCGGATCTTCAGCAGCAGGCTGTAAAATGAGCCTCTGAGACTTTTCTCTCTGCAGATGATGTGCAGATGAACGGAACAGAGATGAACAGATGCGTTTAAAGAAATAGACTGAAGCAATGAATGCAAGCTCCATTCCAGAATGCGCAGTAAATGCGAGTGTGAAATGTGAAATGGCTCGAGCGGTGCTGTTTCAGAGCCTGAAGCAGAATGTACTTGGAGTGAGTTCAGATTTCTGTGAGCTGTGTGCGATTTACACGCTCAGCTGATTACAGCTTCATCTTTTTCACACTGGTTAATGTTTGGGCAAAGTGGAGACATTCAGAGCAAAACAAAGTTCCCTCAACACTCTCAGAAATAAGGGGAGAAAACGGTACTTTCCCTTGCTGTGGATCCATCAAACACACACCTCCTGGACCGTCAGTGTGTACAGTCTCTATACACCTTTAACTGTTATTTAAGGTGTATAATTAAACCCTAAGGACCACTGAAAGCTTTATTTAAAGGTGAATTAAAGGAGCATGTCTCCTTCTCAGTGAACACTAAAGGTACGGAACATCTACGTTCTCATGAAGGTACCACTCGAGCAACAAGCAAAAGTACCATTTGGTCCCTTTATTTCTGAGAGTGTCCCTTTGGGCTTTCACTTTATTTCCATCTTATTAGAGCTTCAGGGGACCTTCGGGGCGGGGCCACGCCTGTAGACACAGGGTGGCAAAAATAGGAGGGTAAATGCACACTGAATGACGAAGCTCAGTGGTTCTCAGAGAGGGTTCCAGCGAACCCCACGGGTCTGAGATCATTAGCTCACATTGTTATGGAGATTTTTATTAAACTGACTCCAGATACTGAGATTTTATAGTTTTTACAGTGCCTTGCAAAAGTATTCATACCCCTTGAACTTTTTCACATTTTTCCACCTTACAACCACAAACGTAAAAGTTTTTTATTGAGATTTTATGTGATAGACCAACACAGAGTAGCACATAATTGTGAAGTGAAACAAAAATGAT
>JAPFFA010000025.1:69547433-69557509 GCA_026153275.1 Sciades herzbergii
TCTCATGCTCTCTGATACTCCCCCCACACTCTCCCCCATACTCTCTGATACTCCCCCATACTCATCCTCTGTGATACTTCCCCATACTCTCTCATACATCCAAATACCTTCTGATACTCCCCCGTACTCTCTCATACATCCATATAGTCTGTGATACTCCCCCATGCGCACTCTCATACTCTGTGACACTCCCCCTACTCATGCTCATACTCTCTGTTACTCCCCCACACTCTCTCATGCATCCACATACTCTGTGATACTCCCCTATACATCCACATACTCTGTGATACTCCCCCATACTCCCCTATACATCCACATACTCTGTGATACTCCCCCATACTCCCCTATACATCCACATACTCTCTCATATACTCTCTGATACTCCCCCATACTCTCTCATGCATCCACATACTCTGTGATACTGCTCCATAGTGTCTCTCATACTCCCCCATACTCTCTCATCCATCCACATACTCTGTGATACTGCTCCATAGTCTCTCTCATACTCCCCCATACTCGCTCATCCATCCACATACTCTGTGATACTGCTCCATAGTCTCTCTCATACTCCCCCATACTCTCTCATGCATCCACATACTCTGTGATACTCCCCCATACGCTCTCGCACATACTCTGACACTCCCCTATCCTCTCTGATACTCGCACGTACTCTCGGTTCACTCTCTACTTCCCTATACTCTCTCTCATACTCTCCCCCCCGTATGTTCTCATACCTGCTCATACTTCCCACTACTTCCTCATCCTCTCATAATTTCTTATTTCTTCGTACATGTTGATTGCCCCATACTCAGTCATGCTCCCTCATACTCCATTTTACTTCCTCACTCCCTCACCCCATATGCAATCTCTCATTCTCTCTGACACTCAGATTCTGTTTTACTCTCTGAAACTCCATCATACTCTCTCATATTCTCATACTTCATTATATTTCTTCAGACTTTCTAATACTCCCTCATACGTGTTCACGCTGATACTCCCCTTATACTTCCTCCTGCTCATACTCTTTCATACATTATGAACTTTCACATCTCTGCATCATCTTGTCAAGATAATCGTCACGTTTCCCTTCTCCAGGATCAGGATAAGTACCAGTTCGGGAAGACGAAGATCTTTTTCCGAGCAGGTCAGGTGGCGTATCTGGAAAAACTCCGGGCCGATAAACTGCGAGCCGCCTGCATCCGCATCCAGAAAACGATCCGTTGCTGGCTGGAGCGCAAGAAGTACCTGCGCATGAAACAAGCCGCCATCGTCATCCAGAGATACGTCCGAGGATACCAGGCCCGATGGTGAGGAACACGAACACTCTCTAGATGATCAGATAGATGGAAAAATGGAAAGTAGGATTAGCTAAAAGTTGTAAATATTCTTGTCGTTTTCAGCCTGGCGATGTTTCTGCGCCGCACCCGAGCCGCCATCATCGTCCAGAAGTACCAGCGCATGTACGTACAGAGAACCAACTACAGGCGCAAACGCAACGCCGCCCTCGCCATGCAGTGTATCCTCCGGGCGTACATGGCCCGACAGCAGTACAAAGCGGTACACACATGGTCACACATCCAAACTGTTTCACACACACATGAAGAACGGGTCAATCTAGAACCCATACTGTGTTTGTTCCTGTGTTGCAGTTTTTCTCTTTTTAGGAACCATCCCAAAAAAACACCTCGAGGATGTATTTAATTATTAGTTTTAGTGCTCATCAGAAAAATGCAAGAAAAAATATTTTATTTTTGGTCATCAGATTAATAATTATTAAGCAGTGTGTAATATTTATTTTTAAATCCAAAGGCTAATGTATATATGGACGTATATATTTATATATATTTATTATTTGGCTCATAATTTGCTTTAGAGTTATATAAAGAGGACAAAAGGGTCAGAATTTGAAAATCAAAATAAAAAACTTTTATGTATGTTATTTTTACTGATAATGTTAATGTTACACACCTAGAGTTTCAATAAAACACACACTGAAGATAACTAACCTTGTAGTTTTTATTTATTTCATGAACTAATGTACAGCTGTATTGCACAACTAATAACAGTAATTGAATAATTGAACACTTACTCAGGTGTATGTGCATCAGCTAATTTCCTTATAAAATAACACAAATTGTACCTCAGACTCCTGTTGTGTTTTTTGTTTTTGAATGAAATTAAATGTTTCTACATTTTAAAATACTATAAATGGTAATAAATGAAACAAAGTCGATATTTGGTGCGATGATTCTTCGCTTTAAAATAACAATAATGACCGAAAAAAAAAAATCCGTCTCCGGTCCAGTGAGTGCAGTTTTATAAGGAAATGAGCCGTAGGTTTTACTGAGTGTCTTACAGAACCAGACTCGGTTCTTCTGGACACTTTGACTGTCACACTCTTCTTCATTTTGCAGCAAATCCCAGCAGCCGTCATTCTGTTTTCTATCATAAGCTTAAAATAACTGGAATGTAACCTGTGGTGATGGATCAGGGTAAGTGTTGATTATACAGACGGTCATGTGATCGGAGAGTGTGAGACGTTCTAGCACTTCCTCTGACAGACAACAGCAGCTGCTTTCCTGAGCGTCTCCTCTGCACTCGTCTCTCTGTAACGCCGTGATTTTATTCAGATCAAAGTTCGGTAGTTAACTCTCGGAAAAAGCACGAAGGAATAATGTGTAACCTGTGCAAGATAAAACGACAAAAGGTTTGAAGTCAAATTGACTGACTGTTTTGTGGTGTTAAGTGCCAAGTTATGCAAATAATTTATTGTGTGTGTGTGTGTGTGTGTGTGTGTGTGTGTGTGTGTGTGTGTGTGTGTGTGTCCAGCTGCTGCGTGAGCATAAAGCCATCATCATCCAGAAGATGGTGCGCGGCTGGTTGGCGCGTCAGTGGTATAAGCGCTCTCTGGACGCGGTGGTTTACCTGCAGTGCTGCGTGCGGCGCATGAGGGCCAAGCGCGAGCTCAAGAAGCTGAAGATCGAAGCCCGCTCTGTCGAGCACTACAAAAAACTCAACATCGGCATGGAGAACAAGATCATGCAGCTGCAGCGTAGAATCGACGAGCAGGTAACGCACACCTCCAGTACAGGAGGGTGACGTCATTTTACCAGCCGTGCAGTCAGGAATCACTTTTTAGGCTGGGGTTTTTTTTTTTAAACTAACTTTAACAAACTTGCGGTCTGAAACCCACATGGCCGATATTTCCGCTGTAGAGCCGCTGCTTCAAGTGTTTAATCATGTCTGTGCTCTTACTGATTAACTCAGCCTTAATTCAGACTTGATTACGGTCTTAATCCAAACCTCATTCTCAATCAACCTCAATCCTGAATTTATTCTCAATAAGCTTTTTAATTCAGACATAGTTCTAGACCAGTTTTAATCTAGACGTAATTCTGAATCAAACTCTATTCAAAATCAAATTTCAGCCAGACTTGATTCTAGACCAGTTTTAATCTAGACTTAAATCTAGACCAGTCTTTATCAGTCTTAATCTAGACCTCATTCTCAATCAAACTTGCTCCAGACTTAATTCTAAATCAGTCTTAATCCAGACCTAATTCTAGACCAGACTTAATTCTAGATCAATTTTGATCTAATTCTAAATCAATCTTAATCCAGTTCTAATTCTAGACCAGTCTTAATCTAGACCTAATTCTCAATCAGACTTGTTCCAGACTTAATTCTAGGCCAGTTTTAATCTAGACCTAAATCAGTCTTAATCTAGCCTTGCATCTAGACCAGACTTAAACTAGACTTGATTCTAGATCAGTCTTAACTGAAACTTAATTCTTGACCGGTCTTAATCCAGACCTAATTTTAGACCAGCCTTAACTCTAGACAGGTCTGAATCTAAATCTGTCTTAATCTAGACTTGATTCTAGACCAGTCTTAACTGAGACTTAATTACTGACCAGTCTTAATCTAGACACAAGTCTAAATTAGTTTGAAACCAGACTTAATACTGGATCAGTCTTAATCTAGACCTCATTCTCAATCAACGTCAATCCTGAATTTATTCTAAATCAGCTTTAATTCCGGCTTAATTCTAGACCAGTCTTTGTCTTGACTTAATTGTACACGAGCCTTAATCCCGACCTAATTCTAAATCAATTTCAGTCCTAGACCAGTCTTATTCTAGGTTTAATTCTAGATCAGCTTTAATCGAGACCTAATTCCAGTCTTAATCCCAACCATTTACTAATTCATTTAAAACTCAGACCTAACTTTTATCTAATCTTAATCCAGACAAAACTCTAAATCCAGCCTTAATCTGAACCTAATTTGAACCAAACCCGGATCTTTTTATTTATTCAGAATTATGTCTACCTCTGCAGAACGCAGTTTTATCATGTGGATGTTCTGCATGTTCCTTGCTGTAGAATAAGGAGAACCGGGTTCTGGGTGAGCGTCTAAACGGTTTGGAGAGCGCCCACACTACCGAGAGCGAGCGCCTGCGCAGGGAGCTGACTCGTTTACGTGGCATGGAGGAGGAGGCGAAGAACAGCGCTAACCGAGTGACCACGCTGCAGGAGGAGCTGGAGAAACTGCGCAAAGAGCTGCAGAACACACGGAAGGAGAAGAAGGCCATCGAGGACTGGGCACAGACCTACCAGGACGAGATGGAGCAGGTACGTGTGTGTTTTGGTGTACATAGTAATACACAATCGTACATCTGTTTATTTACTCTGATTATCTGTTATGTTTGTAAACAATGATATTTAGTGTGGGTGGTTTTTTTTGTTTTTTTTTGTATGTAGTGTGTAAACACTTCATTTCCATCGCCATGGTTTCAACTTTAACTTCAGTGTATCAGGTTGATCTCCTCACACTGAGTGTAGTAGAGTGTTTGTCATTGTCATGGCTCTTGATTGTGTGTGTGTGTGTGTGTGTGTGTGTGTGTGTGTGTGTGTGTGTGTGTGTGTGTGTGTGTGTGTGTAGATGATCTCCGAGTTAAAGGAACAGAACGATCTTTTGAAGAACGAGAAGGACGACCTGAACCGTTTGATCCAGGAGCAGAGTCAACAATGGACAGGTACTGAAACCATCCAGCAGTCCGATCAGGTCCTAACCCCACCCCAATCCGCTCCTGACCCCACCCCAATCCGGTCCTAATCCGCTCCTAACCCCACCCCAATCTGCTCTTAATCCGCTCCTAACCCCACCCCAATCCGCTCTTAATCCGCTCCTAACCCCACCCCAATCCGCTCCTAACCCCACCCCAATCCGCTCCTAATCCGGTTCTAACGCCACCCCAATCCGCTCCTAATCCGGTTCTAACGCCACCCCAATCCGCTCCTAATCCGGTTCTAACCCCACCCCAATCCGCTCCCAATCCGGTTCTAACCCCACCCTACTCTGGTTCTCACCCCATCCCAATCCGCTCCTAATCTGGTTCTAACCCCATCCCAATCCGCTCCTAATCCGGTTCTAACCCCATCCCAACCTGCTCCTAATCCAGTCCTTATCCCACCCCAATCCGCTCCTAATCCAGTCCTTATCCCACCCCAATCCGCTCCTAATCCAGTTCTAACCCCATCCCAATCTGCTCCTAATCCAGTTCTAACCCCACCCCAATCCACTCCTAATCCAGTCCTTATCCCATACCAATCTGGTCCTAATCCAGTTTTATCCCAGTCCTAATCCGCTCCTAATCCAGTCTTTACCTGACCCTAATCCAGTTTTAACATGGTTTTAACCCAGTCCAGTCCTAATCCAGTGCTTTCCTAGTCCTTAGCTGGTTCTAACACAGGATTTATCAAATTTAAATTCAGACAGAGTTCTAATCCATCCTTAATCCAGACTGTAGTTTAATCCTGATTTAATCTGGATCTAATTTGTATCCAACCCAGAGCGTAATTAGAATCCAATCAGTAACTCACTCCTTCACTGGTTTCCCTCTGACTGGAGTTGATTCCTTCATCCAGTCATAATTTCACTCCTTAACCCAATCTGATCTTCATCATACTAAAGCTCTGATCAAACCCTAATCCAGTTATTAATCCAGTCATAACTAATTCTCAACCCGGGATTAACGGAGTACTGATCTGGTTTTAGCCTGATCTTAACACTGTGTGTGTAGAGAGGATGCAGAGGGCTCTGAAGGAGGAGACGACTCAGCTGGAGAATGACTTAAACGAGGAGAGATCACGATATCAGAACCTCCTCACGGAGCATCTGAGACTGGAGGAGAAATACGACGACCTCAAAGAGGAGATCGTACTCACCACGGTGAACGCGCACACACACACACACACACACTAACTACAGCACAACACCTTCACGTACTGTACTGTAAACACACAGAGAACACACACCTGTAACGCACTGTAACACACACTCACTTCTTTCAGAATGCACCCAAACCGGGCCACAGGAGAACCGACTCCACACACAGCAGCAACGAGTCCGAGTGCACCTACAACTCTGAGTTCGCCGAGGCCGAAGAGGGAGTGCGAGGAACAGAGGTGAAGCAGCAAGATTTTACATCACTTCCTGTTGGAATGCTGTGAAATCTGGAGTAATCTGGTTTTAAGAAAAAAAAAATTAAATCTTAAATGTTAGCAAAGAATGAAACGTCACTGAGACAGACGTCACCTCTCGTACAGTCTCCCTGTGTCTGAAATCGCTCCCTACTCACTATATAGGGCACTATATAATAGGGACGCCATTTTGTAGTGCTGTTGGAAACCTTAGTGAGGATTATTTCACCCTATATAGCGCACTCAAAGTATCCCACAATGCATCATGAAAAGTAGTGTACAACGATGGTCACTAACCAAAGCAATATATCCCATCATTCATGCACTGCGGTCGCAATGAAAGAAATCAAATTAAAAGTCTCTAATGTGATTGAATAAAAGGCAGCGGTGAAGAAGAAAGTATTCAGCCTTGATTTAAAAGAACTGAAAGCTGCAGGTACTTTGCATTGATTAATGTGGGAAATGCGCTCAGTATAATATGGATTTATCACAAAAACCACATGCATGTATTTATTATTTTGAAACCCACCAGCCGACTGATCTGGCACGTTTTAATTGTGCGACAGTAATGATGATGTAAATACCAGCACGACGGACTAGTGTCCGAAAGCGGTTTTTCATTTTACCAATGAGCTCACTGTATAGTCCTCTATAGAGTAATTCCCTATATAGGGAGTAGTGAACGAGTGAGCGATTTCGGACACGGAGTCTGAGAAGCAAGCGAGGTTCTCTGTAGAGCCACAGAGCGCTTCAGTAAAGGTCCCACCTCTTTAAAACCTCTTTATAAAAGAGACGTTAATGTGAGTGAGAACAAATAAGACCCAAAACGCCAAAATCAAACCTCTTAAACGTTAACCTGTGTAGGTTACGAACCGATAGAATATAAACCTTGCAGTTTAAGGAACACTGAATTACCTGTGCTAGAACGAACACCCTTAAATTCTCCCGTTTCCGACAAGTTGCTCAGCTCTGGAATAATCTTCTGTTATTAATAAGGAAAAGTGAATCCATTTCTATTTTTAAAAGCGAGCGAAGATCACGCTGTCTCGGGGTAGATCCACAGGACTGAACTGAATTCATCTTTTTATGTAATCGGCCTTTTAGGGTGTTATCTCATTATTAATAATAATTAATACTTAATTTTCTATTTAAATTTTCTATTATATTCATGACTTTGGTTCTTTCATAGGTTTTTTTTTTTTCCTTTATTTTCCTCAACATGTGTTTATAGACCATGTTTTTTACATATTTCATATTTTACATATTTGTACATATATTTACAACCATTTTATTTATTGATTTGTATTTCTTTTTTTATATCCTTTCCTGACTGTTTTTTAAATTTTTTTATTATTATAAATTATTGATTTATCTATTTTTTTTGGTAGCCTTTATCTTATCGCTGTTTCCAGGCTCCCATCAGCACCTGTTATTTAGATTATCAGTTTTTTTTTTTTTTTATTATTTCTTGTAAAATTTGTTATTCTGTGCTGTGAAATCATTAAAGTATGATAAAGTAGGGACCGCAAATGAAAACGAGCTGTTTTAGAAAAATCTGACGTTTATACCATAAATCCTGATCTTGATGAATGTCTGTGGTCCATGATTGAATGAATGAGTGAATGAATGAATCCAGAATTAATCACAGTCCAAAGAATCCCTGGCAAAAAATCCGTTTTTCGAAAAGTGCAGTGCTTTTTTCACCGACATGTCGTGGTGTTTTGTTTTTTCAATAAAGATCGTAATTAATAGTTAGCTGAAGACAGATAGCTGGGTAGCGCAGCCCGCGTTAGTTCTGAACCTCGTCACTTTCCGTCTCCGGAGCGTGCGCTTTAAATCTGTATAAATGGTGTCGTGTTCTGTGTGGCGCCATCTGCTGGACTTCAGAAACAACATGAGCAGAATGTGTCAGATGAGATGAAATAAAATGAGATGAGATGATAAGCTGAGAGATTCCTTCACTGATCCCCATGAAGGGAAAGTCAGGTGTTGCGTCAGCTCAGGTACAGAGTACAGTATAGATAAATGTTGACTAAGTCCAAAAAAAAGAATAAAAATAGAACTAAATAAGGAGAATTGCTCACAAAAGGCAGCAACAAACAAGAACTGGTGTAATGTGCGTGTGTGTGTAGGACGTGACCAAAGGAGGAGCGTTGGACATGGCTCTGTTCCTGAAGCTGCAGAAGCGAGTGACGGAGCTCGAGCAGGAGAAACAGAGCCTGCAGAACGAACTGGACCGAAAGGAGGAGCAGTTTCAGCGGGCTAGAGCCAGGGTACACACACACACACACACACACACACACACACACACACAAAAACATATTTTCCAGGCTGTATAACAGTACACTTGTAGAAAGTGTGCGTGAAAGTAAATGAGGATTAACATGTCATAAATATTCAGACACGTGACCCAAACACACACTGATCGAGTTCTCAGTGTTAGTTTTTAAATGCTGATTGAATTTTTTTTTTCGCATTTGCAGGATGATGAAGAGCATAAGAAGGCTCGCAGTGCTGAACTGGAGTATGAATCTCTTAAGGTACACACACAGTTCAGAAACTCTGGCTTTTCTAGCCTCTCTATCGAAGCTGCATCCTTCCTCTCTCTCTCTGTGTGTGTGTTTAGCGTCAGGAGCTGGAGTCCGAGAATAAGAAGCTGAGACACAACCTGAGCGAGATGCGTCAGACTCTGGCGGGGAAAGATGGCTCCATGTCGGCCTACGAGGTCCTGATGGAGCAGTTAAACTCCTCCAACGAGGAGCTGGAGGTGCGGAAGGAGGAGGTGCTCATCCTGCGCTCACAACTCGTCAGCCAGAAAGAAGCCATGCAGCACAAGGTGACCACACGCACGCACACACAAAACCTCTTGGAGCTACTTGGAACGAACGTCTGTCTCTGGTGATCCGGTCACAATGATACAGGAGTGTATTCTCTGTTTATAATGTTTTATTTTCCCAGTCTGTGCGCAGATGCAGGTCTTTTGATGCTCATTGATTCGGATGCTGAAATGAATAATCCGTAATTATGTCCTCAGTTTAAATAGCAGCCACACCGTGTGTGTGTTCATCCCAGACTCTTCTTTATAACATTAGGGAATTTATTTGAATTAAAATGAAGACTAACAAGCAGAGTCTGATAGCTGGGATGAAATCGGGTTGAAATGGAGAACAGCAGGTTGATGGCAAAAATACGCTATGTGAGAAAGCAGCCTAGTTCAGTCCTTTTCCTGTGTTTTGACGTGTTTTTCTGTGTTTCTTCCTTTTCCTCTCTCCTGTCACACTCCATAAAGGATGAAAAGGTACTGTCATTACTGTCATTTAGTGTCATTCGTGTCTTGTGATTTTGGTGTCATTACTGTTAGTGTTATTAGTGTTAAATATTAGCGTCATTACTGTAATATCAGTGCCATTAGTCATGTTATTGTCATTAGTGATATTAGTGTCAATTTAATTACTGTAATGATCATTAGTATCCTTAGTGCCGTTAGTAATGTTAGTGCTATTACTGTAATGATCATTAGTGTCCTTAGTGCCGTTAGTAACATTAGTGTCATGACTGTAATTATCAGTAGTGTCCTTAGTGCCGTTAGTAACA
>JAPFFA010000025.1:70250453-70261641 GCA_026153275.1 Sciades herzbergii
AGAAAGGCCCTCGCCGGCCGCTGGGTTCGAACCCGGAACCTTCTTGCTGTGAGGCGACCGTGCTAACCACTACACCAGGAACGTGTTGCCCAGGAAAATCCATGGCTGAAGTGTCCTTGAGCAAGGCACTTAACCCCCAAGTGCTCCCCAGGCATTGGGTATGTGTGTGCTCGTTGTAGTCACTGTGGATAAGAGCATCTGCTAAATGCCTTTAATGTAATGCAGTGTCTCATCTTGTGCTTGTTTCATGGAGGGGGAGGAAGAAGAATAACTTTTATTCATCACACGTACACTTGTGAAATTTGTCTCTGCATTTAACGCATCTAAAGCAGTGAATGCACATATCCTCAAGGGAGTTCCCAAGAGAGAGGGGAGGAACACACACATCAGGGGAGAAAGGGAGGGGGACACAATGAGCTGACTGGGGGGAGATCGACCCCTGGTTCTGTGGTACAGGCAAGGGATGGGAGGAGGGGGTGGGATGAGAGAAAGAAGGATCAAGAAGAGGCAGGATATCCAGAGGATGAATTGTTCCAGTGTAGCTACGTCAATGATCCCCTCAGCATTTTGGCCTTCCGCCCTCAACCATTGCTGGCAGGCATCTTGGAGCCGAACGCAAACAGCCAGCCAACCTCCTCCAGGCTCAGCATGGGGAAGCACTGATGGTGTTACTCAGCAGGTGCAGCCGACATTCACTTTAGGTCCGCATACTACAGCCTGTTGTTGCTGGGCGGCATGCTGGGCTTCTCCAGTTAGGAGCAACATTAGGCAAATTGCTTGCTGCTCAACCAGCCACTCCCACACCTCTGTGGCCTGCTTGAAGAGCATCAGGAAGGCCTCTAGGTCATCTTGAGGACCCATCTTCGTCAGAGTGATTTGGGGGAAGCTCGCAGATGGGGTGGCTTGGACGTCCACCAAAACAAGCAGGTTCCGGAACGTTTGGCAATCCTCCTGCTTGGCCTGCAGTAATGCTTTGAAGCTCTGCTCCTGCTTGTTGCGCAAGGCAAACAGCACCTGGTGCCAGTTCTGTTGGGTGAGGGCCTGGACAAGCTCCTTAAAGGGCGAGGACTCCAGGTTGGCAGTTTACTTCAGTGTTCCTGGGTTTCAGCACCAACGTGAAAGTTTGTGAGTGGGTGGAACACTGAATCGCAGGGCAGGCAGGTTTTGTGTTTAATTTTTCCCTTTTTTTAAAAATTAACTTAAACACTGCTTTTCAACAGTTTGGGAGCGACTTGACGCGCACACGCTCTGGTCAGGAGAACTGCCTCCTCTCTGCGTTCTCACTGCATTTGTTGTGAACATAGGGTAAAATGGCCAGAAGTGATGGAGCAGTTTGGTTAAATATGATGGATATCTGACATGATCTTTAAAAATATTTTTTGACCATTTCGTTACATTACACTTTATTTCTCAGTTCTTCATGAACTTAATTTTTCATTCTTTAGCTTTTGGACTAAAACCACTCAAAGTACCAAACTCAACTTCGCCCATACAATAAACATTTTTTGCTTTTCTTGTCAGTTGGTTGATGTGTGTAAGTTGGAGATTAAGCCTACAAACTTTTTTTTTTAATATAAAGTTATTTTTTGGCACTTTTATTGAATCACTTCTGGCAAAGCATAAACCAAGCTGGCATGTTAATCAGAAATTTCTTGTGCATTTATTTGGCCATTATTTACTTCCTTTGTTGTGTCCAGACTGTGAGGATTGCAGATCCTTTTTCTACAACAAATGTGAGGTTCATGGTCCAGCTCTCTTCATCCATGATACCCCCATTCCCATGGGAGTCACTGACCGAGCCAGACAAACCCTTCCTCTCGGTCTGGAGATTGAGCAGTCCAATATTTCTGGTGCAGGCCTGGGAGTGTTTAATAAGGGGGACACTGTTCCAATTGGTGCTCACTTTGGGCCCTACCAGGGAGAACTGGTAGACAAAGAGGAAGCCACAAACAGTGGATACTCTTGGGTGGTGAGTTTGTTTCATATTAAATTAAATATACATATTTAAAAACATTCAAAATATAGCTGACACAGTGATGCTTGAAAATCATCTAATGGGACGCTTTCATCTCCCAACAAAGAACACTGGATAGTCTTGTCTTCAAAGACAACTATCTCTATCTGGATTTCAACACTGACTGGTTCATCTGTTTGCACAGCAATATCCCTCTTTCCAGTCAATTCGCGTTCTGAGCACATAAATGAAAATATCATGAAATAAAACTTAAGAAATTTCAAATGAGTGAGTTTCATGCAAAATGTTCTGAATAATTATTTTATTTGGAGTATAGTAGATCATACCTGAAGCTCAATCGAATGCTCCATCTCTTGGTCGGTCGGTGATTGTTCTTTATTGTCCGTGTGTTCTTTTGTTACCCGTGTTTTTTTTTTCTTTTCTGGTATATGCTAAAGAGCCTACAGTGCATCAGAATACTGATTACAATTCACCAGCTAAGACACCGATAATACTATAAAGAATTATGATTGAACAAAGTCGAAACGAACCTCCCGGTGTTGTCTCTCTTTCCACTCAACACTGCATCGGTGGACTTTTTGAGCTGAACGATGGGCAAATATTGTTGGCACAGCATCGTCTTTTAGCTTTCTTTTTATTCTGGAAGCCTCTGTTAATCTTGCTTTTAATTTGGTTGATTTCATCAAAACAGGATGATTCAAAATGTTCAGAGCATAAGTAGGGCACTGCAGGCACGTTGTTTTGAGGTCTTCTGATGGCATGAATTCATTTCTTGCGAATAGTTGAATGATTGATTCTGGCCAGGTAAACAGTATAAAGATATCTTCTCATCTTTCTTTTTAGCATTGTTTTGCCATTTACTTGCTGCACACTGATGCATATTTATTTAAAAACCTATAAATTCTATAAAAATACTTGTAAAACTAGCAAAACCACGTTGTAAGCAGAGGATATAAACAGCTGAGCTGCTCCAAGCTTCCACTATGCCACATCATTTCATGTATCACTTCCGCAGGAGGCCCATCTGGTATTTTAATAAAAATGAATTTTTCTTGAACACAGTTTGGTCTCTGACTGTTGAAATCTACGAATACTTTTTACTTAACATAAGCGTAAATCTGCTGAAGGATCCCTTTAAAAAAATTGATCCAATAGTACATATCAGTGAGTGGCAAAAGTATGTGAACCTCTGGGATTAGCAGTTAATTTGAAGGTGAAATCGGTGTCAGATGTTTTCAATCGATGGGATGACAATCAGGTGTGAGTGGCCACACTATTATTCAAAGAACAGGGACCTATCAAAGTCTGATCTTCACAACACATTTGTGGAGTTGTATCATGGTACAAGCAAAGGAGATTTCTGAGGACCTCAGAAAAAGTTGATGCTGGAAAATGTCAAAAACAATCTTTTAAGAATATGGACTCCACTGTTACCGCGATCACTGTTACTCTCTCCAGGAACAAAGATCACTCCAAGAGCAAGGCATGTAATAGTCACCAAGGACACAGAGGAACCTAGGGCATTGTCTAAGCACCTAAAGGCCACACTCACATTGGCTAACGTTAATGTTCATGAGTTTACCATCAGGAGAATGCTGGACAGCAATGGTATACATGGCAGGGTTGGAAGGAGAAAGCTACTAATCTCCAACAGGAACGTTTCTGCCCTTTTACAATACGTGGTATTGAAAAAATGGTTTGTGGACGGATAAGATCAAAATGGAACGTTTTGGGTTATATTAAATGCATTATGTTTGGAGAAAGGAAAACCCTGCTTTCCAGCATAAGAACCTTGTCCTCTCTCTGTGAAACATGGTGGTGGTGGTAGTACAAACCTTTAGCTGCGGTTATTACTGCACAAGGGAGTCACACCAGATACTGGAAGCAAGGGTTCACATATTATTGCCACTCACTGATATGTAACATTTGGATCATTTTCCTCAATAAATAAACGACCAAGTATAATATTTTAGGCTCATTTGTTTGAGTTCTCTTTATCTACATTTTAGATGTTTTGATTAAATTTGATTGATTTAGGTTCACAAACTTTCAAGCACCACTGTAAGTGCATATCCCTGAGTCTGACAAACCAGCAGCAAATGTTAACCTCAAGCCTGTATCTTCTCTTCCAGTGACCTATTGGAGATGATGTAGTAGTAGTATTAGTATTATTATTATTTTAATCTATTTCGATAAAGTTTGCTTTTCAAACCTCTGAACACCCATGCTTCACAGTCTAGAGTAGGGCTCAAAGTCAGTTGAAGGTACAGAATGTTGGTGTAAACTGCAGAAATAGGCAGTGGCTACTACAATGGAGAGACAAATAGGATTCTTTTGCATTTTATATTGTAATGGATTAAGTACAAGTGAGAAACCTGACCTGTTAAATTATGAGCATGCTGTAAACTATTTAGCATTGGAATGATGTTTCTGCTGGAAAATGGAAAAAGAAAGTGGTTTTAAAGTCAATTTTTGATGCACAATTAAAAGAGGATTTAGCAATCCCTGGAATAGACATGAACTTATAAAAAAGTAAATGCATATATCAGATGTAACAATTTTTTTTCCAGATCTATAGAAATGGACAGTGTGATGAATACATAGATGCCAAAAGAGAGATGTATGCTAACTGGATGAGGTGAGTTACACACTGTTGTATAAAATCTGATAGTTGTCAGTTTTAGTGCTCAGTATTTGCTTGGAAAAACATTTTAATCTTACTTAGTCTTCCACTCATAAATCACCTTTCCTCCCCCCCCCAATCTATGCCCCCTTCCCATTTTGTCAGGTATGTGAATTGTGCTCGTAATGATGATGAACAGAATCTGGTTGCATTCCAGTATAGAGGGGGTATTATCTACCGCTGCTGTCGACCCATAAAACCAGGACAGGAGCTGTTGGTGTGGTACGAGGAGGAATACGCTCAAGATCTCGGAATTACCTTCGACTACCTCTGGAGCAAAAAGTGCTCAGCAAATGGTTATGTCCTAACACTCTCATTTTTAATGCTATTTGCTTTAAATATAATTTTAGAATCTAAAACCGAAAATTAGTACATCATGTCACTGATCCTCTGTTCTGATGCACCTTGTTTCATCAGGTAAATAATATGCTAATTTTTTGTATTTTAGTTTTACTGACCACAATAGGTGGTGCAAAGCACACTGGGTCCATATAACTACCTAACGTCAGGGAACCAAGGAACATAATGTACATGCAGTAATGTAATGTAGGAACCAAGACTCAACACGTCGTAGAACAGGAAGAGGAGTTGACCCAGGACCTTGACACACCTCGGATAGCAAGAGTGAATGTACAGCTCAGTAAATTTGATCTCATACTTTTTATCCATGTCACTTTTTAAGGTGTTAAAAATAATTTCACTAACCCATATGTTGATGAGTTTTTGTATTATTGTAGGCATGTTAGCTGAAAATTCAAATTCAATCAACGTTGCTTGAAACTGCTCTCATTGAATTCAGAACTGAATGCAGAACAACAAATTTTTTACAGAATTAAAATCTTTATCCGTTCTTGAGCTATTACAAATCAAATATTGAAAAAAAAAACGGCTTAATTTTTAGAAAACTGCCATAATAATCCGTATGAGGATCACATGGTCCAAAATGGGCCTCGTTCACAAATGAGATCAAATGTTTTTTCTTAACTTTTTTTTTTTTCAAGATATTCACATGAAAATTGGCAAGTACATAGATGGTTGTATACTGAACACAAAGTTTGAAAAATTAGTATTTAATTAATATGAATTATGCTAATTAGGTAAAAATGTTAAATTGCTACACGCAATAAAGTAATAAAAGAATATTTCTAATACCTCCTTTGTGCTCTGTAGGCCTTTGTATTTCTGAAAAGTAGGGCCTATTAGTGTTTATATGAAAGAATATAAATGATAATATTCACAGCTTTCAAGGTGAACCTCGAAAAAAAATGTGAGCCGCATACGATAAACAGTTATAATTAATTGAATTGAAATTGAAACTGACGTTTCTGATTTCTGGGGTTTTTTTAAATCTCATTCCGAGCACTAATATCTCAATATTTTTCATCAAAACAGCTAGTTATATTCTAAAATAGTTATTTATTTACATAAATCAGATTTGATTTTGAAAAAATAAATGGGTAAAGCTGTGAAAACTCACTTCAAAGTTTCCTGTGAATCATAACATCAAAACTAGCAGAGGGAAAATTTTGCTGAATACTTCATCAGAAACAGTGAGAGCGAGAGAACATCCCTATAAAAGTTATCGGATTTGATATTCACGAGTAATCCAGTCAGAAACCAATCAGAAGAGAGAGAGCCTGACCGTTTTCCCATAACTCAGAAAGCACCGGCAGTTTCCCGATGTCACGCATGCAGAGTTTTTGCTCTGTTGTGCCAACTTCAACCTGCCATTACTCCCAAAGTACTGAACAGATCTTAACGAGATAATCTCTGCTTTCCAAAGAAATTTATAAGCTTTTTAATGATAGTATTCACAATAGAAAATATTCAAGAGGCAATGACAGGTTTGTACGCTTAGATGAGCATCTGCGTGCACAATTTTCACACGACTGCTAGCAAGCATCTGATATGCCTCATTACTGGCTGTGTAAGTTTACATGACGCTGCTTTTTGCCACTTAGAAATGTTATCCGTTATGCTGTGCTCTGCTTCCAGTCATGAACATGTTTTGCAATTCGCTTCTGTTTTCTTTTTCTGCTTCAGAAATGAAAGATGCTGTGCAAGTCTTCTCGTGCTCCGTGTGTCATCTTTCCTACACAGCTCAAATTTACCTCCACAGACACATGAGGAGATGCCACCATGAGGAATATGTGAGAATGTTCCAACAAGAAAAGATTAAATCTGATAATCTGGAGAACACAAACAGCTCTGGTAGTGAGCAAGTGTCTTCTCAGGAAGAAATGCACTGTCCAGACTGTGGGATGAGTTTTACTGTAACGAGCCATCTGGAAATCCACCAGCGTGTTCACACGGGAGAAAAGCCATACCCCTGCCTGCAGTGCGGAAAGAGTTTTACTCAACAGAGTAATCTCCGAACGCATGTACGCATTCACACAGGAGAGAAGCCATACCATTGCTCACACTGCAGCAAGAGTTTTACTCATCGCAGTAGCCTCCATCTGCATCAGCGCATTCACACAGGAGAGAGGCCGTACCACTGTTTATACTGCGATAAAAGTTTTATCCAACAGAGTGCTTTCCAGCAGCACCAGCGCATTCACACAGGAGAGAAACCATATCAGTGCTCACAGTGCAAGAAGAGTTTTACTCAGATGAGCTCGCTCCAGCTACACCAGAGCACTCACACTGGAGAAAGGCCGTATCAGTGCTTAGAGTGCGGAAAGAGCTTTAGTCGACAGAGTCATCTCCAAACACACCAAAGCACTCACACGGAAGAAAAGCCGCATCGCTGCTCGCAGTGCGAGAAGAGTTTTCCTCTCCGGAGTCAACTCCAAGCACATGCTCGCATTCACACGAGAGAGAAGCCGTATCCTTGCTCACACTGTGGGAAAAACTTTCCTTTCCAGAGCCATCTCCAAATCCACGAACGCAGCCACACTGGCGAGAAACCGTTTCACTGCTCAGTGTGTGGGAAGAGTTTTATCGACAGAGGCACACTGAAAACGCATCAGCGCATCCACACAGGGGAGAGGCCCTATCGCTGCTCAAAGTGTGGGAAGACTTTTACTCAGCGAAGTTCTCTCCAACGACACCAACGACTTCACACAGAAGACAAGCTGTATCACTGCTCAGGATGTGGGCGGGGTTTTACAGAGTTAAATACATTTCAGACCCACAAGTGCACTTACACAGATCCATCAGCTCATGATCTGGATCTTGTAAATCAAGAATCATGACTATTTGTTTTGGGTTAGCATGATTTGCTAAATGGGTTTTAGCATTTATTTAGCTGTGGGTTTTGACGTCCTGCTGGAAGCAACAAAAAATGTACTGCATATAATGTTTTATTACGGTGTTTCTTTTAAACTTTCCATTGCTTTGAAAGTAATTCATAAAGTCTATATGAAACATTTAAGTGGAATTTATAATCTTTGAATAAACAAAGTATTTAAAATGTGGGGTTTTTTTGTTTTTTGTTTTTTTTACTTTTATTATGGTGTCATGGTGTGCAATCAGCCACCAAGAGAAAATTTGGTTGAGAAAGAATTGTGCAAAATGCTAGAGATGCAAGTGAAAGAAGAACCACGCTGTGATTGGAACATTCTTGTCATGCTCGTGCAAAAGCGAGATGGGGAGTTATTTTCTGCATGGATATGGTTTAGAACTTTGATCACTATGCTGTGCTGCATATTTACAAGATACTAGCCAGGTTGGGCGCAGCATGCGTTTATTCAATACTGAATTCAACTAGGAGCTACTGGCTGATTCCTGTGTTTGTCGCCCATGATACAGGAAATCAATCTAAGTCCCATTTTTACGGATGCACCAGTTTTTAAAATGCAATCGGAAGAATCAAGGAGAGAGAAGACAAGAGGCTTTGAGTGTGAGGACACACTGATGTTTCCTATACTGGAGTTTTTTTTTGTTGTAGAGTGCAACATAAGCCTGCAGCATAAATGTTGCACATCATTAGAAAAAATAAAGCTAGATGGTCTTCTGAGTTCATAAAATTGGTGAAATTTAGTTCCCTCTAAAATTTGGTCATTGTGATATGTTTATTTCTGTAATATCTAAAAGGAGAAAAAAAACAAGCCATTCTGTGGCTAAGTTATTTAATTTGAGGTGATTCCTTAGCAAATAATGTGCATGAAATCGCTCACTTTGTGCAGACAGAGGAAGTCCGTGCACAGGTTTACCTTCTTCTTTTGGGTTTTACGGCAGCTGGCATCCAGTGTTGCACTGCTGCCTTCTACAGGTTTACCTTGACCGTGCACTGACAGTTACATCATTCTGTTGCTAAACAAACAGCTGATCACATCAAAGATTCAAGATTCTTTTATTGTCACTGCACCATACAGTACAGTGAAATTGAAGCATGCAATCCAGTTGGTGTATTCATACAAACACTTACTATTAAGATCTGTACTCCCTGAAGTGCTCACTGACCGCCAGTATTTATTAGTTTGGTCCTGTGTTTCCTTTCCTTCACAACATAGTCTATTCTTCTCGCTTTCTGTTACTGTAGTTGGTCTTTCACATTTCATTCACACGCTCACGTCCTCCATTTTTCTCTCCTGTTTCAAATTTGTATCTCACAATGCCTCGCAGGAATGGGGAAAGCTCACCACGTGATGCATGGCGTAGTATCTTGAATTGGGTCATGGTGAAGCAGGAAAAAAGAGTGGCAAATTTAGGGCCATGTGGCTCTAAATTCATTAATAATTCTATTTTAATAAAATAAAATTGGAAGCTTGTGATTCAAATTCAGTAGCTTTTGGTCCACTAAACAAAAATAATTTGGTGTCGGAAAATTCTTTTTATGGCCTACAGTTGAAAAATCTGAAAGGCCATCTACCTTTTAATATTAGAGTGAGATAGCAAGCAATAATGCACTGCACTGTTGCATTGCAAAACAATATCTTAGCAAGTGACGATATCTTGAATAAAGTTATTGACTTTTTTCCATTATTAAATTATTATATAATAAATATAAGCTAAACTTGTTTCAAGCTGAAAATCATATTCTATTGGCTGATAATTTTGCTTTTTTTCTGGAAATAAATGTTTGAAATCAGTAACTACGAGGGTACTTCTAAAAGTTCTCAGCCTCACCCAGAAAATGTCACAGGAGAAAGATTGTTCTTGGATTATTTTTCTGCATAGTCTCATTTAAGTTCAATGCACTTGGTCCACCGATGTTCAAGCTTCGCTATCCCTTCGTGAAAGGTGATCACATCTTGAGGTTCCAGCTCGTCCTCAACCGCATGGATGACTTCATCATCATTCTGAAAATGGTGACCATGCGAGTGGGATTTCAGTTTGGGAAACAGATAGAGGTCAGCTGGGGCGGGTGAGTTAAGTGTGTATGTTAAAAGCCACATTTGGCTCCTTCTGCCCCTGCCACCTGTGCTGTGTGGTCAGGCACATTGCCCTGGAGAAACAGCATGCCAGCTTGAAGCTTTCCTCTCCTTTTTTCTTTGATTGCTTCCTTCATTTGAGTTTTATGGGCAGTGATATAAGGCTTCATAGTATACAGTGGTGCCCCAAAATAGGAGTTATACCCCTTGGTTCCAGGTGAGGCTGAGAACTTTTTTGAAGTACCCTCGTATGTGTAGAAATAGTCTTAATGATCTTATTTTTGTCATAAATCTGCAAAATATTAATTGATTTTGTCTATATATTTTAATTCAGGTATTTTTGCAGTGTGTATGCAGATTTTATTGTACAGTTAATACAACTGGAAATCATGGCATCGGTAACTCAGTACAGTGGCTTTTCATTTACATTTGGTAGATGCCTTTATCCAAAGCGACTTGCATTTATTGTGATGCTTAAAATTGAGCCTCGGTGAGCAAGAATGTCTTGTTTGGTAAACATGTTTATATTAGTTTCCTTTTCTTGCATCCTTTTTCTCCCTCCCTCTGTGGCAAGTGCTAAGAAAATAATATGAGAAGGCACGATTTAAAAATGTTGATTCCAGTGCAAATATTCACCTGCTTTATTACTACTTCTCAAATTCTGTTTCTGAACTTCTTTCTCTGTCTGGTACTGAATGCATTGCAATGTAACATGTTTCATAGTTTTGGTAACCTGAAACCCCGCATACTTCCCTGCATTGTGCTTTCTTTTCATGTGTAGTGTTGAGCATAATTAAGTGTACCCAGTGTTGAGCTGAATCTGAATAATGAAGTTCGAGTGGTGCTTAGTTCAGTTTGGTTTAATTTGTCTTGTGCTTTTAACATTGTCACAAAGCAGCTTTACAATACGGATTTAGGTCCCTAACGAGCAAGCAGGAGGCAATAGTGATGAGGAAAATCTCCCTGAGATGACAGAAGGAAGAAACTTAGCTTTTGAGGTACCAGACTCAAAAGGAAACCCATCCTCTTCTGGGTGAAACAGGACAGTGTGATTAATAAATCATTACAGTAAGTCCTCAAGTGTTTTATTCCAATTATACCACCACATTTTTTTATTGATATAAAGAATGACATTGTACTTTGTGGGTGGTAAAAGAGAGCAACTGGACTTGCTTGAAGATTCTTGAAGACGTTTCACCTCTCATCCGAAAG
>JAPFFA010000025.1:71015745-71031473 GCA_026153275.1 Sciades herzbergii
ACAGCTACAAAACGTGCCTTTGCAAGCTGAAGAGGTCAACCTTGACCTCGACCCCGATCCCTATCCCCAGGCATTCCGCCCAAACGCAGGAGCCGTGCGCCAGCGCGAGGAGGTGATGCGCCGCTTGTAAATAATTAGGTATGGGAACAAATGATTACTTTTTAAGAAATTCTTTATTGCTGGCATTTAATGCAGACAACTCGTATTTTATTTCTTTTAACTCCCGTGTCGGTGAAGTTGCACTTCTTTGTCTTTCCTTCTGTTTTGGGCATGCTGTCCACAGATATCAATATTCATTAAGGGCGTTTCGCTGAATATTTATAGGTAATTGTGGGTGTGTCTTGAGGTACGCACAGGTGCCGCAAATTTAGAGTGGATTGTGATTTATAAAGGGAAATTGGCGTGGAACGTGCGTGCGCATGGTTTTATAAATCAGAATATTTCTGTGCGCACGCACATTCTGAGTTTCATGCGCATGCCATCTTCTGGCGTAAATCCTGCGCAGAGTTTTATAAATGAGGCCCCCGATCTTGGTGAGCTTCACTCCAGCCCCAGTGCTGTGTTTTCCTCTGTCTGAGGCTCCGCCCACGTTTTTTTTTTTTTTTAAAACACTATTTCCAAAACAAGGAAGGAAAAAGACAAACGTGAGGATTCGTACGTGTGGGCTGATGATGGCGTGAAACTGTCATGCAGAGTCAAATGAATAGAATTGTTTTCTAGAGGAATCCGGACCCTCGTTAAGGGCTGCAACACTCACACTGAGCAACAACGGAGGTTAAGGAGAAATATTACACACTATTGTGATCCCTGTTGCTAATAAACAACAAAAAAAAAAATATATATATATATATATATATATAATATGACTCAGGCTTGTAGTAGTTGAGTCCGACTCGTGGAGTAATTTTAAGGACTTGTGACTCGACTTGGACTCGAGCACTGATGACTCGGACTCGTGCATTAACTGCATTTGAATTCGTAAACTGGAGACTACTTGGATTTTTTCTTTATTTTCTGTAACATGCCATAATAATTTGGTATAAGATATTTATATCTACATTGGTTTTTTTGTACTAATTTTGTGTAAGAGTGTCACACCTGCACGCCTTGGCGCGTGCATCAGATAGACTCTCGGGCGTGCTCCATAAACGACTCGCGTAATCAGTGCGCCAATATAAAAACTGTGAAAACACACTTACTTTGCGAAGTATTGAGTTGCGTTGCTGAAACATTACCGAGCCTTATTTCCTTGTTTGTTTTCCTGATCCTTGATTTCCTGTTTCTCGTCTTTGATCCTGCCAAGTCTACGATAGCCTGTTTATGCTTCGCTCAACCTATCGCCTGTTTCACCGTTTTACGATTTTGTCTGCCGTTCTGGCTTGTTTACCATCTTCACTTGTATTAATAAACACACTTTCTGCACTCACATCCGTCTCCTAACCATCTCTGACAGAAGACTTCACACTCCCTGATAAAGAGAAGCACATTCACCTGTTCATACGCCACGTTCAGGAACAAACTAATGTTAATGGCGCTGAAACAACCACCGTCAAATGGTGCGATTGGAGTTTTGTTCTCAGACTTGAAATTTTTTTTCATGACTTGGACTTGACTCAGACTTGAACACTGGGGACTCGAGACTGGACTCGGCCTTGAGGTTTAGTGTCTCGATGACAACGCTGCTTTGACTCACCCTCGTATATAACGATACCATGAGAGTGAGGAACGATAAGGTTATGACATTTTAGCGGAAAAAGAATTACATTTATAAACATTATTTTAGGAGTAGATCATAGATCATATCATGATATGCAGCATTTATTTATTCTTGCAGCATTTTCTCTGATTTAATAAAAAAATTTTTTTAAAAAAACCTGATAGTTTGCTGTAATGTACAAATGGAATTCTGGTTGTTTTCCTCTCGGCTGCCACCTAGTGGTCAGTGTGAGTAACTACAAGCAATAAAGTCCACCGAGTCTAGTTCATATTTTTCTTTTTTTATATATATACACAAAAACCGTGTGTGTGTGTGTGTGTGTGTGTGTGTGTGTCAGATCATCCAGCGTCACCGTGCTGCAGCAGGACTTGTACAACTGATGAAGATCTATGAGGATGAAGATGAGGCGTACAGTGATTTGGTTACCATGGCAACGCAGTTTTATCAGCACCAACTGCAGCCATTCAGGGACATGAGAGAGCTGTCGACTTTACGCACCATGGAGATACAGGTATACACACACACACCATTCAGAATAAATGATGTGTCCGCTATGAAAGTGTGGCTGGCTTTGTGATCTCTGTGTGTGTGTGTGTGTGTGTGTAGAAAATACTGCAGCTACAGGAGCTCGGTCCGAAGCGAGTGTGTGAGTTGGAGAGAGAGGCAGAAGAGTGGAGCAGGAGGGCGAACGAGGCTGTGTGTTCCATTCAGGACGTCACTGTGTGTTACTTTACTGAGACGACAAAAGCACTGTCAGGTCTCGCACACACACACGCGCACGCACAGAACTCTATAACAGTTATGTAATTTAATCCTGTGTGTAGTATCTGATATTGTATAGTGTGTGTGTGTGTGTGTGTGTGTGTAGGCATGCTGAAACAGATGGAGGTGGACCGTAAGAGATTTGGCCACGCCTCCTGGGCTGTAGCTACACCCAGGCTGGAGAAGCTCAAATGTCTCCTGGCTAAAGAGACACTGCAGCTCATGAGGGCGCGGGAGATGTGTGTGAACCGCCACAAAGACGAAATCAAGGAGAAGGTGCGTGCGTGCGCGTGTGTCCAAACACCATCGAAATTACAACACAAATAACACGCACACATGAATTGTGTTGTATAGTCTGACAGGCTGAGTGTAGTCAAGTGCAAAAGTTTGTGCACCTTTTTGAACCTGATATAACTGTTGTTACACCACGGCACTGTTGGATTCTGGATTGTGATTGGTCAGAAGGTTCATCCAGCCAGCCATTTTGTGCTGCTTGTCCAGGTCTGGGTTGCAGGGGCAGCAGTTCCAGCAGAGGTACCCAGGCCTCTCTCTCCTTGCCCGCCTCCTCCAGCTCTTCCGAGGGGGCTGTGAGGCGTTCCCCAGCCAGCCAAGCGATAGAATGTCTCGAGCATGTCCTGGGTCTGTCCCCAGGTCTCCTCTGGTTGGGCATGCCCAGAACACCTCACCCAGGAGGCATCCCAGACAGATACCTGAACCATTCCAGCTGATTCCTTTTGATGTGGAAGAGCAGTGGCTCTCCTCACCCTGTCTGTAAGGGGGAGTCCAGTCCCCCTTCTGAGAAAGCTGATTTCTGCTGCTTGTTCCTTTGGTCACTACCCAGAGCTCCTGGCCATGGGTGAAGGTAGGAACATAGCTCAACCAGTAAATCAGTAAGTTCGCCTTTTGGCTCAGCTCTCTCTTCATCACGACAGACAAATACAGGCTCCACATCATTGCGGAAGCTGCACCAATCCATCTGTTGAGCTCTCGCTTCATTTTTCTCTCACTTGTGAACAAGCCCCCAAAATACTTGAGCTCCACACTTGAGGTAAGGTCACATCTCCAACCTGGAACGGACAATCCACCCGTTTTTGGTGACGAACCATGGCCCCAGACTTGAAGGTGCTGATTCTTATCCCAGCTGCAAACAGCCTGAGTGCAAGCCAGATGTCATGGCTCAGTGAAGCCACGTAATCTGCAAAAAACAGTGATGTGATCCTGAACACATCAAACCGGACATCCTCCACCTCTTGACTGTGTTCAGAAATTCTGGCCTGAAGCAGTGTTGAAAAAGTTCTGCCATTCTTCAGAGAAGTATTTCAGTCAGTCTTTGCTGGAGGAGTTGTGTTGCTCCGCCTCTCTCTTTAAAATACTCCAAAGGTGTTCTCTTGTATTCATGTCAGGTAACATTGTTTTGCCAGGTCGTAGTTTTCTTCTTTAGAAACTCTTGTGTGATCTTGGCAGTGTGCTTTGGCTTGTCATCATGCTGGAATATTCCTCTTCTGCCAAGCTTCTGGAGACGGGGAATCCGCTTGTCAGCTGGTATATCGGTTTATCCACAGGCCGTCTATAAATATCATCTCCCCGAAACCTTTTACACTCGTGCAGCCTGGTATCATATCCTCATGCTCCCACCGCCGTGCTTCAGTGGTAATCCTGGTCAGGTTCACGCCAAACATGCTGGACCCAGCAATCTGAGCCAAACTAATTTATCATGGTCTCATCTGACCATATGATCTCCCAGTACTCTGCGGTTTTATTTTGTGTTCTTTAGCAAAATTTAATCTTACAGTTTTGTGCTGAAGAGCAAACAAGGTTTGTTTGTTTTTTTTCTTGGATGCTGTTCATAGAGGTTGACGTTATGCGTTGACCTTTGTGCTGTCTCAGCTGTTGCAGAAATGCTGACTTCCATTGATAACCCCTGTGCCAAGTCTGAAGCACATACCCTTCTGTTTTTCTCAGCTAGATTATGCAACTGTCCGTGTGTTATTTGAGGATGACGGCCCCTGCGGGTGGCTCTGATTAGTGCGAATGTGACTCGTTCTGTACCTTCTGATTATTGCTGCAGTTGTGTCTCTACTGATATTTAGTTGATCTTTCTGAATCCTTTTTCTTCTTTGTGAAGTCTTCCAGTCAGATTTATCAGTTCCTCTGGCAGTTCTTTTCCATGTGGAGCCATGAGATGGACACCTGTAGGTTGATACAGCCCATAGGTCCAAAACTGAGAAAGTTCTGGAGTTCACGGGTCGTTTTATAACCATGTTCATGCAGTTAGGGTCAACAGAAGTCACAGGTAAACTCTATTTTATTTCAGTGAATTTCTACTTTGGCGCGTGATGCAGTTATTAAGAGGTGACACAATTTTGAATCATTTGACATTTAAGTAATATTGCACAGGGGTGTCCTTAGTTTTGTTGTATACTTTGTAATGTAACTGAGAACAGGAAGTAACTCTCTTCACAGAACTATAAACAGATAAGTTTCACCTGTTGTTCTTTAATACGTCCAGATTGTAATCATTGGCAGACTGCTGTGTTATTAGAGGAATAAACCCCTTGGGGACGTGAGCTTTTATTAAAAAATAATCGATCAACACCCAGTTTTTATTCGTTTCCCTTTAAGGAAGAACATGCCTTTGTTTTCTTTTCGCGTAAACATGACAGCGCAGTGAAATTCTGTTCTTCACACATCGCAGCTTGTTAGGAGGTTGGGGTCACAGCGCAGGGGCAGATGTGATACAGTGCCCCCTGGAGCAGAGAGGTTTAAGGGCAGATTGGTGGTGCTGGGACTTGAACCCTGACCTGCTGATCAGTAACTCGGATTTAATAACAGTTTACATTTTTATAGTTTTTAAAAACTTTTACACTAAACTGTTAGTCTATATTAATGAGGTGTGTGTGTGTGTGTGTGTGTGTGTGTGTGTGTGTGTGTGTGTGTGCGCAACATCTAGATGAGCAGTGTGTGTGACGGGGCGAGTGTGTGTGACGTGGACGTGTTGGAGCTACAGTATTATGAGGCTCAGCTGGAGCTCTACGACTGTAAACTTGAGATCCTGAAAAACGAGGAGCTGCTTCTGCTTGCACAGATACACACACTGCAGAGACAGATCAAAGGTACACACACGCACGCACGTGTTACTGAGAGGTGGCCGTCCCAACAAAGCGACTGTACTTCAGATAAAAGTTGAGATGCTGTCTGGTCAAGGATGCAAAAATAAAGCTTAAGCCCCACCCCATTTTAACCCACAATGCCCAAAACACACCCCAGTGTAAGACCGTGTGTGTGTGTGTGTGTGTGTGTGTGTGTGTGTGTGTGTGTGTGTGTGTGTGTTAGAACTAAAGGAGGAGGTGGTGTATTATGATGCCTGTGAAGACCCCTTGGAGCTTCAGTGTATGCAGACAGATGCTAGCCCCACCCACTCAGGTCGTAACTCCACCTACTCTCACCTACAGCAACAGCTACTGCAACTGGAGAGGAAGAGAGCAATGACGTCGACACGCAGAGCTACACTGCGCAACCGGAAGGTATTTCTACACACACACACACACACCCTCACTTTCTCTTGGGTCAAAAGGGGTGGAGCTTAATATACACACACTCAGGAATACTAGGTGTGTGCTAATATGTAACTAAACTCAAAAAAAGTATTGTTTCTTTATCTCTCTGTGTGTGTGTGTGTGTAGGAAAAGTGTGTAGAAGCACATGAGCTCCAGCAGAGGGCAGCACAGCAGAGAATCACACAACACCAGCAACATCACGCCGTGCAGCTGGTGAGTTACCATGGCAACAGTGTGACCAAAGAAATCACAGGAGCTGTGCCAACACATTGAGGATGACCTGCTGTGTGTGTGTGTGTGTGTGTGGGTGTAGAAGCGAGAGAAGAAGAGGGAGGATGAGGAGAAGAGGAAGGAGTGGGTGCAGATGGAAAGAGAGAGAACACTCAGCCGATTGCGTTCCTTCAGAGAAGTGAGTTATTACCCACAATCCTGTGTGTTTGTTTTATTTAGTTCAGGTTTAAAATGAAATCGTCTGTTTTTTTTCATGTGTGTGTGCGCTTTCAGAGAGGTCAAGGTCAATTCATGGTGAAGAGCCATTGCTCCAACAAGCCCCGCCCTCCTGACCTGACTAGCAATGACTCCGCCCAACCCATGTCAATCATCACCCTAACTATACCTAACCAAGCAGGTAGCCCTGCCCCCAAGCCCAAAGTGAAGGGGCGGAGCCAGAAGCGGAGGGATATCCCGGTGCATATTCTTTTACCCCCAGGCGCAGGAGGGCTGGTGCAAGAGCAAACTTTAACTCCTCCCCTTAACCCCCCTCCTCCCCCTCCTGCTCCTCCACCACCACCCCCACCACCCCCTCCAGTAGTACCACCTCCTCTGTCGGCCCCGCCTCTTCCACTCAGTGCCAAAGAACCAGCTGGAATTCCAGCTGCAGGTGAGGCTCCGCCCAAATCACACATTATTGATCATCATATTGATTATCAGCTGAAATATTTAATGGTGATGATTAATTATTGATCATTAATGATTATCTGTTAGCCCTGATTATGTATTAATGAGTAGATTAATTACTCAAATGTACTGATTATCTTAATGAAATTGATTATTGATTACAACCAGATAAGTGTAATTATTGTTTTAATGAATATTGATGACTGAGTTTGGTATTAATGAGTATTGATGTATTGATAAGCAGTCATTAAGGTGTGTGTTCATGATTAATTAATATGATTATTCTTTGATAGTGTAAGCAATCTGAATATTGATTATCAGACTGAAGGATTGATTATTTTACTGTTTATTGATTAATGATAGTTATTGTAATTTTAATGAGTAATTAGTCAGGATTATTGATTAGTGATTATCAATCGATATTCATTGTAATATTCTTGAGTGTTGGTGAGCAACTCTGGTTATTGATTATTGACTGTGTTCAGGATCGATGGACGACGTTCTGGCGTCGCTGCAGAGGGGGCGTGTTCACCTGCGTAAAGTCACGCCCAAACCTCAAGGCGTTTCCGCTGAGACTGGAAATATTAGAGACAGTTTGCTATCTGCTATCCGCCAGGGTGTGACCTTAAAGAAAACCCCGCCCCCTGCAGGCCCCACCCGCTGCCATGACTCAGAGTTGGAGCAAAGCATCAAGGCGGCCATGATGAGAATGAAGAAAGTCTCTAATGAGTCTGATGATGAAGACCGTCCAGACACACCACCAGGGGAGTGGGACAGCTAGGAGCGTGTACACACACACACACACACACAGAGCTGTACTTTGTTTAAAAATGTATCCATTTGAATGTTATGAAAAAGTAATGGAATGAAATTTACTGTATTTTGGGGTTTGATTTTTTTTTTTTTCTTTCCCCTTTTAAGTTTATTTACATCAGAATTAAATCTCTATGGAGTTTTAATAAAATACTGTGAGTTATTTTAATATTTAAAATTCTGCAATGGACCATTTACTGTATAAACCCTCAACTCATAAACTCTTCCCCTTTCCTTTTTTCCAGCATTATTTGATGGATTTAACTTTCATTTAATTATTTTAATTAAAAACACTGTCCTCACACATGTTTGTGATTTTGGTTTTTTTAACAGATTTGGCAGAAGCTCAAAACAAAGTGAGAAGCTGCATAGCTGAGGAAGAGAGGAGATTTATATTTTGTAAATGCTGAGCTCCTGTGAGAGAGGGAGGACTGAAAGGTTGGAGGTCACAGGTTTATACAGAATCCTCTCTACTGACTCAATTATTAGCCTGGAGGAGGCATAAGAGTCACACATTCACCTTTTTATTAAAAGTACATGTTAAATTATAAACCGTTTAAAAGTACGAGATATTTTGAAACTCTATAATATCTAAGATTGAAAAAAATTATTCTAAAAAAATTGAACACAAGTTTTTAATTATTGAAAAATATGCAATAATGGAACAAACAGAGTCCCTAGAGTGTTTAGAAAGTTTCAGGTCTCTTAGAATTCAAGCTGTTTAAAAATTCAACATGCTGACCTTTTAACATCGCCCCTTGGATAACTGATTTAAAATAGCCGTTTTGGCTAATTCTGGCACATTAAATGTAAATGTTTATTAATATGCATTGTTCATTTCAAATAAACCTTAGAAAGAGTTATGATTTAATTTAAAGACATGTTTTAAATTTTTTATTAGAAGACCAAAAAAAAAAAACCAGCTATAAATCACCCTCATGAAAAGTGCCATGATAAGTTTTACTCTTCCCTATGCAACTGGAGACACACCCCCACATCTTCCTGCTGTCTCAAAAAGCTTCACATTAGTAACATGATCAAACATCATTAACTTAACCTCCCATTAGTGTGAAGTCAGTGTCTGAGTCCTGATTTAAATCTCTCTATTTCAGCCAAAAGATACCTGTCAGAATAAAAGCTATAAGGTTACCATAACAACCACTATGTTTCCATCACTAAATGTTAACTACGTTTACTAGCTAATAATTGGAGCATCCAGGTTCTGCTGCTGAAATGTTCCTCCTCTTCTCAGCCACAATTGATCCAAAGCCATGGTGGTATTTAGTGACGGTCTGAATTCCTACAGGGCTCCGCCCACAGGACACTGAGAAAGCTTGTACTTTAAAGGGAACTGCGACTTTAAAAACTGAACCTCAGCACAGAAAGAGCTGAAGAAGTGTGAGGAAGAACAGCAGGGCTCTGGGGTTTAGATGGAGAACTTCAATGAAGATTTCACCATCACATGGCTTGTTTCCATAGTAACAGGATCACAAAAAGGACAATGACAACACACCTCGACAGGGTAAGAATGAAGTTCAAACTGTAGAAATTCTTGCAACACACAGTGACAGCTCAGTCAATACTGTGTGTGGGATGAAGTTTCCAAGGCAACATGTCCTCTTACAGATCTGCAGCAGCTTCAAACTCCCACTCACTCCGTGTGTGTTTCTCACCTCCACAATTCTCTCTCTCACACACACACACAGAGAGCAGAGGAACTCACCTGGACCCTCTACACCTCCTCTCTCTACAAAAATTCTCTGCAGGCTTTAGATTTCTTGTGGAGGCTGAAGAGAGGGAAGAGGTTTCATCTCTCAGGAATCAGTTAAAACATTCCACACACTTCACACAACAACTACGTTTTATATTACATATTCTCCCTCATACCCACACATGCATACAAACAAATAATGGCTGGTTTACACCCCTCCTTGAATCGCCACTCGCCACCTTAACATGGTGGAGGGGTTTGAGTGTCTCAGGGATTCTAGGAGCTATGGCCTGGGGGCAATTGCCCCTGGTAGGATCTCCCAAGCCAAACCGGTCCTAGATGAGAGGCCAGACAAAGAGCGGTTCAAGAACGACCCTTATGAAGGAAAAAACAGGTAGCAGAGTACTCTCGCCTGGACCAGGGATACCGGGGCCCCACCCTGGAGCCAGGCCTGGGGGAGGAGCTTGTCAGCAAACGCCTGGTGGCTGTGCCTATGTCCATGGGGTGCGGCCAGGCAACACGGAACCACTCTCCTGTAGACCCACCACCCGCAGGAGGTGCTGTAAGGATCCGGTGCACTGTGGATCGGGTGGCAGCTAAAGGCGGAGGCCCTGGCGTACTGGTCTCCGACTGACAAAACTGGCTTTTGGGACATGGAATGTCACCTCTCTGGTGGGAAAGGAGCCTGAGCTTGTGCGGTACCAACTAGATATAGTTGGGCTCACCTCAATGTATAGCTTAGGATCTGGAACCAATTTCCTGGAGAGGGGTTGGACAATCTATGCTGGAGTTGCCAAGGGTGAGCAGTGCCAGGCAGGGGTGGGGCTATTGGTACCCCCCCCAGTTCGGTGCGCTAACATTGGGGTTCTCCCCAGTGAACGAGAGGGTCGTTTCCCTGTGCCTTCGGGTCGGGGAACAGCCGGACTCATTTGCGATCATGCGCCAAAGGGTAGTTTAGAGTACCCAGCCTTCTTGGAGTCCTTGAGTGTGGTGCTAGACAGTGCACCACGAGGGGACTCCATTGTTTTACTGGGGGACTTCAATCCTCACATGGGCAATGACTGAGACCTGGAGGGGTGTGATTGGGAGGAATGGCCTGCCCAATCTGATCCCAAGTGGTGTTCAGTTGTTGGACTTCTGTGCCATGCACGGTTTGGCCATAAACACCATGTTTGAGCATAAGGGTGTCCATAAGTGCATGTGGCATGAGGACAGCCTAGACCATAGATCGAGGATTTACTTTGTAGTCGTTTCATCTGATCTACGACCGTGTGTCTTGGACACTCGGGTGAAGAGAGGAGCAGAGCTGTCAACTGATCACTACCTGGTGGCAAGCTAGATCGGATGGCGGGGGAGGAGGCCAGACAGACCTGGCAGGCCCAAACGAGTAGTGAGAGTATGCTGGGAACGTCTGGAGGAGGCTCCCGTCTGTCAGATCTTCAACTGCCACATCCGGCAGAGCTTCAACTGCATACCGGGGGAGGGTGGGGACATTGAGTCCGAGTGGACCCTGTTCCACACCTCCATCGTAGAGGCGGCCGTGCAGAGCTACGGCTGCAAGGTTGTTGGTGCCCATCATGGCGGTAATCCCCGAACCCGGTGGTGGACACCTGTGGTGAGGGGAGCAGTCAAACTGAAGGAGTCTTATCGGGCTTGGTTTGCCTGTGAGTCTCCAGAGACAGCAGACATAACGATGGGCCAAGCAAAATGTGGCTCTGGCGGTCATTGAAGCAAAAACTCAGGTGTGGAAGGAGTTCGGTAAGGTCATGGAAAGTGATTTTCAGTTAGCCTCGAAGAGATTCTGGCAAACCATCCGGCAGCTCAGGAAGGTAAACCAGTGCTCCATCCCTACTGTTTTCAGCGAGGATGGAGTGCTGTTGATCTCAACTGGAGACATCGTCCAACGGTGGAAGGAATCCCACCGTCATATTGTCCAAGGAGGACGCAGGGTCTGAGGGTGCTTTTGGGGGGGGGCACTCGCCCATCACAGGGGCTGAGATTGCCGAGGTGGCTAAAAAGCTCCTTGGTGGCCAGGCTCTGGGGGTGGATGAGATTTGTCCTGAGTTCCTGAAGGCACTGGATGTTGTTGGGCTGTCTTGGCTGACATGCCTCTTCTACATTGCGTGGAGGTCAGGGACAGTGCCTCTGGATTGGCAGACTGGGGTGGTAGTCCCCTTTTTTAAAAAGGGGGAATGAAACAAACAAAAAAAAAAAAACCACACTTCTCAGCCTCCCTGGGAAAGCCTATGTTGGGGTGCTGAACAGGAGAGTCTGGTCGATAGTCGAACCTCAGATTCAGGAGGAGCAATGCGGTTTTCATCCTGGTCGTGGGACACTGGACCAGCTCTTTACCCTTGCAAGGGTACTGGAAGATGCATGGGAGTTTGCCCAACCAGTCTACATGTGTTTTGTGGACCTGGAGAAGGCTTACGACTGCGTTCCTTGCAGGGGGTGCTTCAGGAGTATGGGATTCAAGGCCCACTTCTGCAGGCCATTTGGTCCCTGTACGATCGGAGCAGGAGTTTGGGTCGCATTGCCGGCAGTAAGTCAGACTTGTTCCCGGTGCATGTCGGACTCCACCAGGGCTGCCCTTTGTCACCGTTTCTGTTCATAACTTTAATGGACAGAATTTCTAGGCACAGCCAAGGGTCGGAGAGTGTCCGGTTTGGTGGCAGCAGGATCGTGTGTCTGCTTTTTGCAGATGATGTGGTCCTGTTGGCTTCAACAATCTGTGACTTACAGCATGTGCTGGGACTGTTTGCAGCAGAGTGCAAAGCAGCTGGGCTAAGGATCAGCACCTCCAAGTCCGTGGCCATGGCGCTCAGCCGGAAACGGGTGAAGTGCCTACTCCGGGTCAGGGAGGAGTTGCTACCTAAAGTGGAGAAGTTTAAGTATCTTGGGGTTTTGTTCACGAGTGAGGGTAAGGGGGAGCGGGAGTTGGACAGACAGATTGGAGCAGCGTCAGCAGTGATGCAGATACTAAACCGGTCTGTGGTGATAAAGAGAGAGCTGAGCCAAAAGGCAAAGCTCTCCATTTACTGGTCCATCTACATTCCCACTCTCACCCATGGTCATGAGATATGGGTAGTGACTGAAAGAATGAGATCACGGATATAAGCGGTAGAAATGAGTTTTCTCTGCAGGGTGGCTGGGCTCTCCCTTAGCGACAGGGTGAGAAGTTCGGTTATTCAGGAGAGACTCGGAGTAGAACTGCTGCTCCTCCACATCGAAAGGAGTCAGCTGAGCTGGTTCAGGTACCTTGTTATAGGATGCCCCCTGGACACCTCCCAAGGGAGGTTTTCTGGGCATGCCTCGGTTAAGAGACCCCGGGGCAGACCCAGGACACGCTGGAGAGATTACATCTCTCAGCTGGCCTGGAAATGCCTCAGTATTCCCCTGGAAGAGCTGGTAGAGGTGACCGGGGAGAGGAAAGTCTGGGCTGCTCTGCTTAGGCTGCAACCGCCGTGACCCGGATAAGTGGTAGAAGATGGATGGATTGTTGGTTTTCATGGTCCATTCAGCAACCATGATACTGAAGGAGTTGAAGACGAGTAGCTAAATGGAATACATCTGATGGACCATCAAAAAAAGCCAGCCAATATTATTATTATTAACATACATATTCCTTTCAGGTGTTCAACCCGTCTTTTTTAAAATTCTCTCAATCTTCTGTATTTAACAAAGCAAACCTGGCAGCCATGTTTGTTTACAAATTGTCGCAGTCACTCGCTAGCATGGAAGTTTTACATCACCATGTGATGTCATGTTGTCTAGACAACCGTACAATATCGTAAACCATATTCAACGCTCATTCTCCATTGGGTAGAGTGAAATAATACACGTAGGATAAGCGATATGCTAACAATATTGCATGCTATCAAATCAAATGGATGAAACCCACTAGAAGGGAACAGAACACGTTTTTATTCCATTGATAAAATGTCCTGTATGGATAATAATTTCCGATATTTCACTCTGATGATGTCACTCCCAGAGTTTTCCCACAGTGTTGTCGAACTGGTTCAAAATTTAAGTTTTGTTTATCTGGTATTTTTTTGTGGATGTGTCCGTATAATATAAAGAACATTATACAGTGGCACAAAGATATGAAGTTTATGTTCTCGTGGTGAAAAATATTTTCTACATTCACCATTTGAAGATAAACTTGATGTTTTTGTGCAACCGTGTAAATATTTATTTATTCATTCCTTTCTTTACTATCAGCCCTCTGTTCTGTGCGAGTTTTGATCCAGCAGCTTTTCTGTTCTTTTCTCATGGCAGAGAAACGAGTTTAACATGTCTAACACACAAAAATAGGATGGGGGGAGAACCACCCCCCAACCTCCAATTGCAAAGAGCTGAAAGTTATGTTGGGAAGAGAGCAAAAGAAAAAAAGTGCAGAGAGAGAGAGAGAGAGACAGACAGAAAAGGAAAGAAGAAAAGGAAGAGAGGATATCACATGGAGGGGAAAAAACAAGAAAATGAGAAAGCAAGATAAGAGAGCAGATGGAAAAAACAGAGAGAGAGAGAGAGAGAGAGAGAGAGATCGATTTCCACTGTGTGCACCTGCACCATGTGTCTAACACACCTGAAATTAACATTTTCAAGTTCATTAATCCACACTGAGGAGGTGCGATACCCCCCATGAAGCAGTCACTGTTCCCACCCTGAGGATGATTAATTTCCTCTAACAGCATGTCCCCAGGGGTTTTACTCCACTTACACATCAGCAACTCAACAATTACTATTTTTATGAGACCACATTATAATTTATCATTACATTTAACATTAAAATAAAAAGTAGTTCCTGTTGTCATTTATGTTATAGCAGCAATAAACACACACACACACACACACACACACACAAGTGATTAAACACAAATTCTGTTGATCATCAGTGGAGTGTGTGCTGGCCACGCCCCTGTGATTGAGGGTCAATTCATTCATCACAAATCTATTATTATTAAACAAACAAGGATTTTGTACTGAAACTATATTTGACAATTTTATTATTGTACATTATTGAATCAGAAAAAAAAAAAAAAAGTGGAAATTGAAGGAAAAAGTGAAGCTTCCCAAACAGAGTAAGACCAGAAGGAAGAGTGTGTGTGTGTGTGTGTGTGTGTGAGAGAGATGATCGTTTGAAACACTGTCACTGTGTAATATTCAGGAGGAAGGTGCCTGTGCAGGACACATGGAGATTTGGGACCAGTCCTTTTCTGTTGTAACGTAAACTGTGAGAATGTTTACACACGTGTCACAAAGTGAAAATGTAACTCTGGCACATGACTCGTGTGCGTGTGGTGTTTTAGTTCCGTGCACACAGATGCGTATACACTCGCAATTAGAAAAAAGTCCCAAGACCAAAGGATTTTTTTTAAACAAAATACACTTCCTTTACACACACACACGATAAAGATTCAGAGCATAGAGTTCAGAAACCAGCAAATCAGAACAATTCTATAGAAAAGTGTATTGAATATGAAGCCCTGCCCCCTCCTCATATACTGTATTGCACTCGTGTGTGTGTGTGTGTGTGTGTGTGTGTACTGCATGTAGAGTGTGTGTGAGATTTGTGAGGGACTAAAGCTCCCTTCAGGCACTTTGTGACACTGCAGAGTGTGTGTGTGTGTGTGTGTGTGTGTGTTTCACCAGCACCCTGAGATCACCACCTTAAGTAGTGCATTAACTGTAGTGTGTGTTTTTTATATTACACAATATAACAGAGTTATGGCTGTCACTCCCTAGATACTGAGATACTTGTGTGTGTGTGTGTGTGTGTGTGTGTGTGTGTGTGTGTGCACGCGCACACAAATGCATGAGAGAGAGAGAGAGAGAGATTGTCCAAACCCAGGTGAAGCAGGCCCTGGCAGACTGTGTGTGTGTGTTAGTTGTCCATGCCCAGGTGAGACAGTCCCTGGCGGACTTCGTGCAGTTCATCTATCTTCCCCTCAAGAATCTCCATGAACTTCTTCAGCTCGTTCTTCATGGCTCCGTGTCTCTGTTGTCCTTCACTCACCTCGCTCTGCAGCACTGACACACGCCCACGAGCCTCCTGATTGGCCAGCTCTGCCGCCTGTTAACACACAACACTCAGATTCCACAGCAAATATATCTACAGTACTCACGACTGTCTCACACACACAATTTTAGATACTGTTTCCAAGAGAGAGACAGTGAGTGCAGTCAGAAGGACGGTGTGTGTGTGTGTGTGTGTGTGTGTGTAATTTGCAAGTTCAACTTTGCTCATGCTGAATGCCTGTGGATCTCT
>JAPFFA010000025.1:71587559-71599423 GCA_026153275.1 Sciades herzbergii
TGTCTATGTTCTATTGTGAATACAATATCAGTTTTTGAGATTTGTAAATTATTGCATTCCATTTTTATTTACAATTTATACTTTGTCCCAACTTTTTTGGAATTGGGGTTGTATATTTTGAATGTTCATTGTTGCAATATTTAAAGTGTTTCTATTTCTGTATGTGTACGTGTGTGTGTGTGTAGATGTGGATGAGTGCCAGGCCATTCCTGGTCTGTGTCAGGGAGGAAAATGCATTAACACAGTGGGCTCATTCGAGTGTAAATGCCCCGCAGGACACCGATTCAACGAGATCAGCCAGAAATGTGAAGGTGAGAGATTTGACCTTTGACCTGATAGGAACACTGTGTTAATAAATGTCTGGTATTTGTAAAATCTGAAATCCATAAAAACAATGATGCCATCTGTTAATTCTGTGCATATATGACCAGGGGTAAGGAGGAGCCCAGGGGCTGGTTTCCCATTAGGATAGTTTATTTTACTCATCATTAAAAATCAAAGATTGGAGATGGTCTTGGGAAGAGAGGAATCTGTTACCAAACATGAGGTTCAAGCCAAGCTAATATTCTCTAAATTTCTCAAGACAACTTTTCATGTTCTGCTGCACACAGACTCTAAAATCACATTTATTGTCATGATTTCTGCCACTTCTCTGCAGTAATAATGGTGTTTAAGCTAAATATGAAACTCAGGCTTTATCTGGTGCAGTCCAGGCCTTAAATTAAACCCAATCAAAGGCACTCCTACCCTTTATTTTATGAAACATGGAGGATTAAACTCTGGCTGACAGGGTGGATGTCTAACTATAAAACTAAAATACGGTGGTATGTGGTTGTTTATTTGACACTGCAGAAAGAGACACAGATTTTACTCTAGTCTGCCATCAGCATTCAGCCACATGGCCAATAGAGGAATTTATCATTTACGTTTTATTTTTAGTTAGCTATAAATGTTAATTCTAAGGTTAAGTACTCAACCATTTCATTAGTTAAAAAGGTTATGAAGGTTTTTTTCAGTAATCTGACTCCAAAACAGTGTGTTATTGCCTCGAATAGATTCCAATTCATAATATAAAGAATCGGAAAGAAGCTTACAGAAAGAAAGAAGCTTTACAGAATTTTATCTCTAATGTGAAAGCCAGAGGTGACGGAATGAGGGGAAAAAAAAACCTCCCTGAGATGACATGAGGAAGAAACCTTGATAAGAACCAGACTCAAAAGTAAATCCATCTTCATCTGGGTGACACTGGATAGTACGATTAAGAATCATTGTTATTTCACAACTGTACACTGGAGAGTCAAGCAGTGCTCAATGTGTTGAACAATGTGTGCTCAGTATGAGGATATCAGGCATCAGTGCCATTTTTGATTTCAGTAGTTGTTTAGCTTTAAGTCTGTAGTATCCAGGTGGGGTTTTACACTGTATAATGAATGAGACTTGAGTATAAACTGTTTTTAGCAAGTGAAATCATTATATTGTACAAGGACAGCCATCTTTAAGGTATCCCTTTGGGACCATTCACAGCAATCTAATGGCACACTTTAGGCTATCCAGGTGGGGCCAAGCAGGGGTGGAGCATCAAGATGGGCCAGGTAGAGAGAGAAGGAGAGAACAGATGATTAGGTATGCTCTTATCTTGTAGTGCTTTAGGAGGATGTACATTGTACACAGCGTTCAAGCAGGGACTCTGGCAATCCTAACCATGACAGCATAACTAAAAGGGAGCTTCAGAGTGTAACACAGACATGAGGGAGCCCTGGGACATAAATCGGCCAGCATTAGACCATCAACAAACCAGACTGAACAAGTGATTGTAGGGGCGACAGCATCCAAACATCCCAGTTTACCGAAACACTCTATGCCCATGGACCATCCAGATCAGCAACTTTACTGAAAAAAAAAAACAAACAAACTATTAACTAAAGGCTTATATTTGTTACTAAACAAATATATTTTCAGCATTGATTTAAAGACCGAACACTAGTTGGAAGGCTGTCCCATAACTGTGGTGTTTTGTAAGAGAAAGCTCTGCCCTGCTGTCACCTTCATTATTCTAGGTACCAACAAATAGCTTGCACCTTTCAATCAAAACAGGAGTGGTGGATCATAAGAGACTAAAGGTTTGTTCAGGTACTGTGGCCCAAGACAATTCAGCACTTTATAGGTCTTTATATTTTACAATCAGTGTACAGTTTTACTGGGAGCCAATGTAGCATGGACAAGATAGGGGTGATGTGGTCATATCCTCTGGTTTTAGTAAGGACTCTCACTGCTGAATTCTGGACTGGAGCTTGTTTATGCACTAACTGGACCATCATAAAGTATTACAACAATCCAGCCTAGAGGTAACTAAACGCTTCCTTTTTGCACAGTAAAGTTTTAACTGGTGTTTGTGGATGTAACTCTGTATTGTAGCTTGATAAAGGTTTCCCAAAGTAATCCTGAGTCCATGTGGTTCTATGAGATATAGATGAATGACAGTTCTTGATGCAGTGCTGTCTGAGGGATTGGAGATCATGGGTGTTCAGATTAGGCTTGAACCCTTTACACACCGAAATTCCTCCAGATTCCTTGAATGGTTTAATGATATTATGCACTGTAGAGGGTGAAATATCCAAATCCCTTCCTCTCTTTCTTTGAGGAACATTGTTTTTAAATATTTCAATAATTTTCTCATACATTTGTTGATAAACTGAAGATCCTCAGCCCGTCTTTACTCCTCAAACAATCGGCCTTTCCTGGATACTGATTTTGTACCAAATCATGATTACCGTCACCTGTTGACATCACGTGTTTCACATCACATCATTATGTAATTGTTTTACCTCATTACTCGCCCTAAATTGCCCCGCCCCAACTTTTTTTGGAATGTGTTGCAAGTCTGAAACGCAGGAATGGATGGATATTAATAAATGAAATGAAGTTGACCAACAAAACATGAAATATCTTGGGTTGATACTGTCTGAAATGAAATACAAGTCAAAGTACATTTACAAATCACTGCTTTCTGTTTTAATTTACATTTTCCATACCATCCCCACTTTGTCTGATTTAGGGTTGTATTTCTGTGTTGTCAGAATTAAGTAGGAGTAAGTTACACAGCATCCAGTGTCTAATATCATTTATACATTCCTCAATTTTGTTAAGCTGGTGTCTGTCATCTGGCTTTCATCTGGCTATACAGAGAAAAGAGCATTGTGCCAGAGCCTTGTGGAATACCAAACTTTAGTAGGCATAGAGAAGTCACCATCAACAAACTGATAATGATCAGTCAGATAAGACCTGAGCCAGAAGAGGGCTGTTCCCTTCACTCCAACATTTTCTAGTCCATCTAAAAGAATAATATGAACAATGGTATCAAATGTTGCACTAAAGTCAAGTAACAAGCACAGGTTGCCAGTTTGTTGCAGGACTAACACAGAGAGACAGGCACCCATTCAAACTTGTGTTCACACCTGTGGGCAAATTAGTGTAGGCAGTTGACCTAATCCATCTTTGGATTGTTGAAGGAAACCGGAGCACCTGAAGGAAACCTACATAGACATGAGAATATGTAAACTCTACACAGAAAGGCCCTGGATGACTGGCAGCTTCAAATCCAGAACCTGCTTGCTGTGAAGTGACATTGCTAACCACTGCACCACCATGTCACTCTAGAATCAAGATCAGCATCATAGAATACTGGTTGGAATCATGGCTTGTGAGGCCCAACACCAGGATAATGGAATATAGTCAAGCTCAGGATCAAGCTAATAGAAGGATCAAGTTTTTAAAAAATTGTGTCACATGATGGTTGGTAGCAGAAGTAGGATCATGGGAGAAGAGAGATCAGGACCATGGAATGGTCTGGTTGTTGGGTCAGGGTCAGGGCAGGTTAATGAGCAGTTGGAATTTGAATCAGGAGGATGGTCTGATTGTGGATCAGGGTCATGGATATTTCAGGATAAGTGGGAGATGATCGTGATTATGGGATGTTGAAGATTAAAGTCATAGAATGTTTAATCCCAGCCAAGGGTTGTGGGAGTCATGGTCAGGATTAGGATTAGAATCAAAAGGAGTGTGTGGTGATCACAGTCAAGATCAGGATCAATATTACTGGAATTTGTTCAAAAGTATTTGTTCAAAGAACTTGAAAAAGTCAGGATAATGTTAGCATTGGGATCAAAATGAATTAAAGTCATAATGGGTTAAAATCCTATTTAATCCAATTTAATTAATTAATTTAATTTATTCTTTTCAAGAATTTCCTTCAGGATTAATAAAGTTTGATCTTATCTTATCTTATGGGTTAGGGTCATCATGTCAAGTGTCAAGATTAAAGGTATATACTGCTGATAAATTGATAAAGCATCACATACATAAAATTGAATTGAACTTAAGGTATGAAATGGTCAAGATCAAAATCACTGGATAGACAAGACTGGAATCATGGAGGGTTAGGACCATGGTCACAGTCACAGGATCATATCATTGGGGGTTTCAAACTTCAGAAGATTCAATAATGGGAGGACCAAAATCAGAATCATGAGACATTCAGAGACAAGATCAAAGACAGAGAAATGTCAAGATCAGGGTCAGAGCTTTGGAAAGACCATAAACTGGATCAGTGTCAAGAACAGGGTCAAAATCAAGGTCATGAGTGTATTAGGGTCATCAGGATAATGGGGTGGCCAGAGTCAGGATCAGAATCAATATTATGGAAATTTGTTCAAAGAGATTTGTTTCAAGAATGTGAATAACTCCAGTCCAGAATGCTAAGCTATGTTGGATAAAAAAAAATCATTTGAGAGGGAGGCTAAACTAACACCAGCGCAGCTCACAGTTTCATAAATCTCGTTTCTCACTGATGGAGTTCTCCTGGTGTGTATGAGAGAAACTGCCTAGTCTTCACCTTGAAGACAGAGAGAGACACACTCCATCTCCAGCTGGTGTTTGTTTATAAGAAGGGACAGAATGGTTATTTTTAGTCCTGCTTCGTTGAATTTATAAGGGTTCATTACTGGGACTGTGTAGTCAAACCTCTCTAGTGCAGTGTGGATTCAAGCAAAGAGGAACGAACAGATGAGTAGACCAGCCATAACACACACCCACACACACATTCATGCTGAGTGCACCAGGTTGAGAGGAGTCGGCTTGGTCGCCTCTGCCCAGAAATAATAACATGATTCCCAGAATCCCTGGAGAGTGTGTGAAATAATTCCAAATAGGATCAGATTTTTTGAAGGCCATCCTGGTTGGACCTGTCATGACTTCCTGGGAGGAATCAGCATGTCCCTGTTATTCTGCCATGATTGATTTAATAAGGAGAAAACTGAAATAAAGCCTACAGAAATCACAATCCAGAAATACTAGAACTGGAAAACCAGAACTCCTGCTCCTGTGGGGTTCTTAATATTTAGTTGCATCTGCAAATGTTATTTGGTGTGTGTATTTGTGGTGTGGGTATAAGTATGGAGTTCCCAAGTATCAGGCAAAATGAGTAAACAGTCAAAAGTTCTGCAGTCATTTCTTGGTCTTTGACTGTATCGAGTGCAATGCTGTCAAAATATATACATTATAAAGAAAAAAAGTTGGACTAGAAAGTTAATTGTACTGGTACACTCTTAGAAAACTTGCTTTCTAAACATTCATTCATTCAAATTCAGGTGCATTTATGGTGAGTGTGAAGAGGCAGGATCTGCAGGCCTTCAAATGAGTTGCTGTACCTCTATTGTATTCTATGAATAAATTTTAGCATGTATATTTTAATAATACTCAAAAAATGAAACTGTACATATTTTATATGTCAACCTTTTAAAGTAGCTAATGTAAAGTAGTTTTATCAACTCTGAATTAACCATGTGCAACAAACCTGCTACTGTAGCTCGCTTGTGACATACATCAACTTGTGATGCAACCTGGACACATCATCAGTGATGTTACCTGGGGTCCTCGAGTGTTTCGGGTCTTTCAACATCATACACTCTCACCCAGGCGACCCAGCCAGGGTGGATCAAGCCCTGGCCTGTGCCCAGGTAGCGCTACCCTACCCATGGAGCTCCTCTCCTTATCCACAGCCACCTTGAGGCAACTTCTGCTGCTTCAGTGGCCTCCTTGATGGCCCTTCACCTACTGACTCCTGTGATGCCCAGCATGTTATAGGCCCTGCAGAGGGACTGGCCTGCAATCCCTCTGCATTCCACCTCAATGGGCTCGCACCATGCTCGCCACCCATTGCTCTGGCATTCCTCCACTAGCTCGGTGTATTTTGCCCTCTTCCTCTCATTGGCCTCCTCAATTCGGTCCTCCTAGGGGACGGTGAGTTCCAAGAGAACAACCTGCTTGGAGGCTTCCGAGATAAGCACCATGTCTGGCCTCAGCGTTGTTATGGAGACAGTTTCAGGAAACTTAAGTTGCTTCGCCAGGTCAACTTTCAGCTCCCAGTCTTGTGCCATTGCTAACAGGCCAGAATAGGTGGTCCTGGCAGCTGATGTTGGCTTCTCCCCAGTCCTGACGAAAGCGATGGTGTTCTTCACTGGGTGGAGACGCTTGCAGTGACTAATCCCACTGCTGATGGTATTCGCTATTGCCTTCAGGACTTGGTTGTGGTGCCAGCGGTAGTGCCCCTCGCCTAGGGCTTTCGAACAGCAACTGAGGATGTGTTCTAGGGTTCTCCTCTTCAGGCACAAGGTGCAGGCTGGTGACTCCACCTTTCCCCAGCAGAACAAGTTGGATGGTTTTGGTAGAACATCATAGACAGCCTGGATCAAGAATCTTATGCGATGGGGCTCAGCTTTCCACAGCTCTGCCCATGAGACTTTGTGGTCCCCTGCTTGTTCCCATCTTGTCCAGGCTCCCTGCTGCTGCATTCCAGCCATCCTGCTGGCTCGCTTCTCCTCCACTGATGCCCGTACCTCTTCCTGGTTGGTTGCACGGATGGCTGCCATGTCTCTCAGGCTGCAGTCAAACACCTTTCCCAGGTTCTTCACTGGTTTCTCAGTGATAGATGGTATCTGGGTGCTGCCAAGTGCGAAGTGAAACTTGTTGGTGACCTTACCTTTCTTCAGCACCAGGGATCTGGATTTTGCTGGCTTAAAGTTCATGCGAGCCCAGGTGGTCATTTCCTCCAGGCCCTTCAGGATCCACCTGCTCCCTGGGACATGTGGTGTTGTCACAGTCAGGTCGTCCATGAAGGCCCTAAAAAAGGGCAGCTGTCAGACACTGGACTTTGTGAGGGGCCCTCTGCACTGAGCCTCAACAGATTTCACCAGCATGTTCATGGCAAGTGTGAACAGGATCACTGAAATAGTGCATCCAGTGATGATCCCCTTCTCAAGCTTGTGCCAGTCTGAGGTTGTAGACCCAGCAGAGACTCTCAGACTGAAGCTATTGTAGTAGTCCAGAATGAGGTCCCTGAACTTGCCTGGGATATGGTGCCGGCGCAGTGCCTCTTCGACCAGTTTATGAGGTATGGACCCATAGGTGTTTGTGAGGTCCAACCACAGCACCACAAGGTCCCCCTTGTTCTCCTGGGCTTCCCTGATCAGCTGGGTGACCACCACTCTTGTGTGCTCCAGACACCCCAGTACCTTTGGGATCCCTCCTTTCTGGAATGAGGTATCAATGTAGGAGTTCCTCAGGAGGTAGTCAGTCAGGTGCCTTGCAACAATGCTGAAGAATATCTTTCCCTCAACACTGAGCAGTGAGATGGTTCTGAACTGATCAATGGTCTTCGACTCTTCCTCCTTTGGAATCCACACCCCTTCTGCAAACCACCACTGTTGGGCTACTTTTCCCCTCCTCCAGATCACCTTCAGGATCCTCCAGAGCCTGTGGAGTAACTTCGGGCAGTTCTTATATACCTTATAAGGTACCTCACTTGGTCCTGGGGCTGAGCTTGCGCTAGCCTTCTTGATCACCTCCTGGATCTCCTTCCAGCTAGGCTCCTTCCCATTGAAGTCCAGAGTTGGTGCAGGTGGATCAATCAAAGACTGGCAGTGGCCCAGATCTTGCTCCCTGGATTCGTCACCGAATGTGTCTCTGAGATACTGGCCAACTTCAGTTTTGGAGCATGAGAGCTGTCCGCTATGCTTCTGCCCAAGCAGCTGTTTTGTGAACCCAAATGAGTTCGCTATAAAGGCAGTTCGTTTCCTGGCCCTCTCTGTAGTCAGAAATGTCTGCATTACTTGTGAGCATTGTAAAATGGTAGCTTATGATAGATTAGTGGAGATGGTGATTATTTTAGTAATTTTGTATTAAATATCAGGCTGTCCCATGGCAGGAACCCTAATTCCCCCTTGTTGGATTTGTTGAGTAAAGTCTTCTTTTCCACTTTCATTTTCAGATGTAGATGAGTGTTCAACTATCCCTGGATTGTGCAGTGGAGGTGAATGCGCCAACACCATCGGTAGCTACGTCTGTAGATGTCCTGTGGGATATGACACAGCCCTGGATGGATCACGATGCATTGGTGAGCTTCAAGTTGAGCAAAGTGTTTGTGAATGTAACATTACATTACATTATATAGCATTTAGCAGACACTCATCCAAAGCAACATAAAACAAGTGCAAAAGTTAGGTACACAAAGTGCTGAACCTCTTGACAAGAAAGTTCTAGTGCCAACTGAACAAGTGACAACAATACTTAGTGTAATATTCTGTTGAAGTATCAGTACTCAAACAGCCAAGGAAACAAACCGACCATACAAAGTACAACTAGAGAACTTGAATGGCTAACCCCAGGCTAGATAGCACACAGCCTGGGGTGGTCTAGACTAATACACAGTTACACAGTGGGCAGGGAAGAAGGGGAGAGGTGCAGCCTAGAGAGGTGGGTCTTCAGTCTGTGCTTGAAGGTGGTCAGTAGTCTTGAGTGGGATAGGTAGGAGCAGAGAGAAAGAGGGGCCAGGTGACCAATAGTAGGGGAGTGTAGGGATCTGGCTGGCATGTAGGGGTGGATCAGACTCTGGAAGTATGCTGGCCCTAACCCCTTGACAGCCTGGTAAGCTAGCACTGACATCTTAAATGTGATGTGAGCTGCAATTAGGTAGCCAGTGCAGTTTGGCAAGCAGAGGGGTGACATGGGAGGAATGAGGGAGGTTGTAGACCAGGTGAGCTTCAACATTCTAGATGAGCTGCAGGGGTCTGATGGCAGAAGCTGGAAGGCCAGCAAGAAGAGAGTTGCAGTAGTCCAAGCAGGAGCGGATCAGTACTTGGACCAGGAGCCAAGTATAGTAGGTGGTGAGAAAAGGGTGGATCCTTTGGATGGTGTAGAGGAGGAATCTACACATCCAGGTCACTGCAGTGATGCTCACTGAGTAGGAGAGTTTGTTGTCAAACATAACCTCTAGGTTGGGTAAAGGACACCTAGAGATGTCCCCCAGGGAGATGATTGTCCAGGGGTGGCAAGGATGGAGTGGGAATATAGATTACCTCTATCTTGCCTGGGTTGAGCTTTGGGTAATGGTTGTCAATCCAGCTCTGGATGTCACACAGGCAAGCAGAGATGTGAGCAGAGATCTGTGTGTCAGAAGGAGGAAAAGACAGAACCAGTTGGGTGTTATCAGCATAGTAGTGGTAGGATAGACCATGAGCAGAGATCATTAGGCCAAGAGACTGGGTGTAGAGGGAGAAGAGAAGCAGACCAAAGACTGAACCTTGAGGGATGCCAGTGGTAAGTGGGCATGGTGCTGATACAGTACCAGACCAGGTAACCTGGAAGGAGCAACCAGAGAGGTAGGACTTGAACCAGTCTAGGGCTGTCCCACAGATCCCTAGAGCTGATAAGGATGACAGGAGGATGTAATGATCAATAGTGTCAAATGCAGCAGAAAGATCAAGGAGAATCAGGACAGAGGAGAGGGAGGTAGCACATGCTGCATGAAGTGCCTCACTGACAGAGAGAAGCGCAGTCTCGGTTGATTGTACAGCTCAGAAGCCAGACTGGTGAGGATCCAGCAGGTGGTTCTGAGAGAAAAAAGAAGAGAGTTGGTTAGCAACAGCATGTTCAAGTGTCTTTGACAGGAAGGGGATAAGAGAAACCGGGCAGTGGTTCTGGATGACAGAGGGGTCTAAGGTGTGTTGTTTTTTTTAGCAGAGGAGTGATGTGGGCCCATTTGAAGCTGGGGTGAAAGTATCCAGAGGACAAAGAGGAGTTGACAAGGGAGGTGATAAATGGGAGGATGTCAGGAGTGATAGTCTGGAGGAGAAATGAGGGGATAGGGTCAAGGGCACAGGTAGTTGGACAGTGAGAGAGCAGGAGCTGGAAGACATCAGAAGTGGAAAGAAGGGAAAAGCAGAGACCAAGGGGGAAGAGACAGGGAGGGTGGGGAGGGGGTAGGAGGGACAGGCAGGTGTGGTGATGGAGTTGTGGATGGCTATGATCTTTTCCTCAGAAAAGACTGTGAAGTCCTCTGCAGTGATGGAGAATTAAGGTGCAGCTAGTGGAGAGTTGAGGAGAGAAGAGAAAATAGAAAACAGTTGATGAGGGTTGGAGATGTGTGATGGAATGTGTAAGGAAAGAGCTCAGAGGATAAACAATGTCAGTTATATTGGTTATTGAATCATCCAATAGCATTGACTCATGATGATTGGACTGGCATTGATTCTTCACTCAGTTAAGTTTCCTTATCAATTGTCCCACAAGGCATGATGATGTCTAATTTGAGTTTTAGCTTGTTTACTATAATGCTAGGTCATTGATAGCCTGATTAGTATAATGCTACATTGTGGTTGGTGCAAGAGTCTTTAAACATACAATGTGATGAGAGAAATGCAAAGCACCCCAAACCATTAAACACCAAAATGCACAGTAAAGCAACACAATGTTCTGAGTCCAGTTATATGAGTGTGACTGAAAAATAATCATGTGTATGACATTACATCTGTAAACCTTCTATCCTTCTGTTGGCAAGCATGCTCAAATTTAGTTAGTTTTGGCTCAAGCCATCCAAATCTTTGTGCACTCATTTAAACATGTGTTAGCACAATGCCAGTGTTATGCATATTTGATCGAATGCAAATATTTAATGTTGCGCTGTTGCACATTATCTATGCAGGAATGTTATCAAATAGGCAAAGTAAGTTCACCAGACAGGGATGCAGGACTTGGCCTCACTGAAATAATTTGATATAATTTATAGACTGAATAATTTGATATATTTTTTTCTGATCTCCAAATCTGATATGTAACGTATACTGGGTATTCTGGTAGCTGCTTAGCTCAATAAATCCAGTCTCCATTCCTCATAAGCCTGATGTAGATAGCAACAATAACCAAGTGTGGGTGGGGCTTGGAAAGTCTGTATAAAAGAAGACTAAGGGTATACTTACCCTAGATGATCCGTACTGCACCCAAGCAAGTTTGAACACCAAAGTCCAGTTCGTTTGACTAGTGTGATCACTACATAATGTGCTCAGGTGCAATTCACTTGGCCTGCTTGGAAGAGGTGTGCTTGGGTGTGGTTTAGTTTGGCTTGTGCACAGTGTGATCACTAACCACATGGACCATGAATGCAATAGCATGCACTTTTCAATTCATTGGAGAATATTTGAGTTAAAAATTAAGCTGGTTCTCACCTTATTGATGAACACAAATTCTAGTTGGCAAATAAAGCTGCATTGTGATGAAGTAAGCACACAGAACCAGAACATAAAGTGCAATGTGAGCACAGCCAGCAGGGGAGTGGGGACAATCGCTTTCAAGAGTGGTACAAGGCAATTGTTACTACTGTGAGTATGTTCTGAAAAAAGGTTGCCTATAGTTTAAATCAGGTGGTGATCAAGTGGAGGACACAATAAAGTATTTCTGAACTGAGTCTGTGAAGATTCTCAGTCATCCAGGTCATAGTAAACTGTGGGTGGTAAAAGAGAGCAACTGGACTTGCT
>JAPFFA010000025.1:71661735-71673641 GCA_026153275.1 Sciades herzbergii
TTCCTCTCGAGGTTTCTTCCTCATGTCGTCTGAGGGAGTTTTTCCTTGCCACCATCGCCACAGGCTTGCTCATTGGGAATAGATTAGGGATAAAATTAGCTCATGTTTTAAGTCGTTCAAATTCTGTAAAGGTGCTTTGCGACAATGTTTATTGTTAAAAGCGCTATACAAATTGACTTGACTTGAAGGTTGAAAGTAATGAAAAGAGGGAACTGAGAACTAGAGACCAATGAACTTGGGGAAAGGTAAAATAGGGACCTGTAAATTAGGGACCTCTGAACTATGGGAAAAGGAAAAGAGTGACTTGTGAACTAGGAGAAAGGGAAACAAGTCACCTGTGAACTAGGAGAAAGGGACACTAGGGACCTGTGAATTAGAGGAAAAGGAAACTAGGGACCTGTAAGCTAGGGAAATGAGAATTAGGGGAAAGGAAAACTAGGAACCTGTGAACTAGCAGAAAGGGAAACTCAGGACCTTTAAATGAGGGACCTGTAAACTAGGTGCCTGGACATTTGAAAATAATGAAATGAGGGAACTGTGAACTAGGGACCTGTGAACTGGGGGAAAGAGAAACTTGGGGCCTGTCAACTAGGGACCTGTGAACTAGTGGCATGGAAGGTTGAAAATAATGAAATGAGGCAATGGTGAACTAGGGATTTGTGAACTCGGGGGAAAGGGAAACTAGGCCCCTGTAAACTAGGGACCTGTGAATTAGGGGCCAGGAATGTTGAAAATAATTAAATTAGGGAACTGTGAACAAGGAACCTGTGAACTAGGGGAAAGGGAAACTAGAGACCTGTAAACTAGGCATGTGTTTACTTGGTGAAAGGGAAACTAGGGACCAGTGAACTAGTGGAAAAGGAAACTAGTGAAATGTGAACTAGAGGAAAGGATAAACAGGGGCCTGTGAATTGGGGAAGGGGAAACTAGGGACCTGTAAACTATTGACCTGTGAACTAGTGGAAAAGGAAACTAGTGACCTCTGCGCTAGGGGAAAGGGAAACTGGGGACCTGTGAACAAGGGAAAATGAAAACTAGGGACCTGTGAAGTAGGGGAAAGGGAAAGTTGGGACCTGTGACTTAGGGGAAAGGGAAACTAGGGCCCTGTAAACTCGGGCCTTGTGAAGTAGGGGAAAGGGAAACTAGTGACCTGTGAATGAGGGGAAAAGGAAACTAGGAACTGTGAATTAGGGAAAAGGGTAACTAGGGACCTGTGAACTAAGGGAAAGGGAACCTTGTGACCTGTGAACTAGGGACCTTTGAACTAGGGGAAAGTGAAACTAGGGACCTGTGACCTAGGGGCTTGGAAGGTTGAAATGAAATGAAATGAAATGAAATGAAATGAGGGAACTGTGAATCAGGGACCTGTGAACTAGGGGCAAGGGAAACTAGGGACCTGTGAATGAGGGGAAAGTGAAACTAGGAGCTGTGAATTAGGTAAAAGGGTAACTAGAGACCTGTGAACTAGGGGAAAGGGAACCTAGGGACCTGTAAACTTGGGAGCTGTGAACTAGGGACCTGGAAGGTTGAAAATAATTAAATGAGGGAACTGTTAACTCGGGATGTGTGAACTAGGTGAAAGGGAAATTTGGGGCCTGTAAACTAGAGGCCTTTGAACTCGTGGAAAAGGAAACTAGTTTCCTCTGAACCAGGGGAAAGGGAAACTAGTGACCTGTGAATGAGGGAAAATGCAAACTAGGGACCTGTGAACTAGGGGAAAGGGAAACTATTGACATGTGAACTAGGGGATAGTGAAATGAGAGACCTGTGAATCAACAGAAAGGGAAACTAAGGCCCTGTAAATTAGGGCCTTGTGAACTAGGTGAAATGTAAACTAGGGACCTGTGAATTAGGGTAAACCAAAACTAGGGACCTGTAAGCTAGGGACCTGTGAACTAGGGGAAAGGGAAACTAGGAACTGTGAATTAGGGAAAAGGTAACTAGGGACCTGTAAACTAAGGACCTGTGAACTAGGGGAAAGCGAACCTTCTGACCTGTGAACTAGGGACCTGTGAACTCAGGGAAAGGGAAACTAGTGACCTGTGAACTAGGGGAAAGGGAAACTAGTGGACTGTGATTTAGGGGAAAGAGACACTAGGAACCTTTAAACTAGAGACCTGTGAAATAGGGGAAAGGGAAACTAGGGATCTGTGAACTAGGGGAAAGGGAATCTAGGGACCTTTAAACTGAGGAAAAGGGAAACTCGGGACCTCATAAGGTGCAAATAATGAAATGAGGGACCTGTGATCTAGTGTGTCTGATAGAGTTATCCTTTTTCTGTGTGTGTGTGTGTGTGTGTGTGTGTGTGTGTGTGTGTGTGTGTGTGTGTGTGTGTGTGATTTAGACATTGACGAGTGTGAGACTCCAGGAATGTGTTTAAATGGCCGCTGTGTGAACACTGAGGGCTCCTACAGGTGTGAGTGTATGCCGGGACTTGCTGTTGGCCTTGATGGGCGCACATGTGTGGGTGAGCCTGACACACACACACACACACACACACACACACACACACACACACACACACACACACACACACAGAGTACATGTCCAATCTCAGTCCCACACTGCAGTTTTCCAACACAAATGAATCAGATCTTCGTTCTGTTCTCCAGAACCAAATGTGGTTTTGAACAGTGCACAGACTGATCCATCTGAGTAAAATATCAGGAATGAAAGTTTTGTTTATTATTGTCCCTTCTCTCTCTCTCTCTTTCTCTCTCTCTCTCACTGACTCACTCACTCACTCACTCACTCACTCACTCACACTCACTCGCTGACTCTTGTCCCACAGACACACACATGCGCAGTACGTGTTATGGTGGATATAAGCGTGGTCAGTGTGTGCAGCCGTTCTTTGGTGTGCTGACAAAATCTGAATGTTGCTGTGCAAGTACAGAATACGCCTTTGGAGAACCATGCCAACCCTGCCCACCACAGACCTCAGGTAACACACACCAGTTCAAAAACCAAACACTCACATGCTTAGAATAAAGAATTCAACATCTGGAACTGTAGGATCTCATGATCAAATCCCGACATCAAATCAGTGGAACCCAAAACAGAGATGTGAACCCTCAGAACCCTGGGCCAGGCACCTAAAACCCAGGAGTGAGTTATGGTAAGTACTCAGGATTAATCTAAATATCCAAAACCAGACTCAAACCCAAAACCTAAAAATCAGAATTTATAGTGAAACACTCAGAGTCCAGAAACCATCGCTGACATCCAGAGCCCAAATACTGAAAGCACAGAATATAGATCAAACAGCAATCAAATATCCAAAACCACAGTCTCAAACTGAGAACTCAGACCTGACAAGCAACCAACTGAAAACCAAAACCTTAAGAATTCAAAGGCTCCAGTTTCAAGAACCCAAGAATGCTAGAACCCCAAACCTAACCACGCATTTAAGCACTTTATGAACCCACCTTATAACACATAGAGCCAAACACGAAAGAATCAGAAGCTAACCATGTGATGTGAGTTCATCTGTGTGTGTGTTTCAGCTGAATTTGCTGCTCTGTGTCCAAGTGGAATTGGTACCACCACTGATGGAAGAGGTAAGAACATTCTCTCTCTGTCTGCCTGTATATCTCTCTTACACACACACACACACACACACACACAGTGACTCTCTGGTGCTGTATGTGTTACAGATATTAATGAATGTGCATTGGATCCTGATATCTGTCCAAACGGAGAGTGTGAGAACATGCTGCGTACCTACAAGTGTAACTGTAACCTGGGCTTTGAGGTGGACTTGACAGGGAAAGTCTGCGTAGGTGTGTGTGTGTGTTAATGCAAAATATTGCACTGTTTACTTCAGTGTGTTAATGGAAGAACCACTTTGTATTGTTTACATGTTGTGTGTGTGTGTGTGTGTGTGTGTGTGGTGTGTGTGTGTGAATCAGATGTTGATGAATGTGTGAGGAACAGGTTGCTGTGTGATAACGGGTTCTGCCGGAACACTCCAGGCAGCTATGTCTGTCAGTGCCCCAAAGGCTTTGAATTCAAGCCTGAGACTGAAGTGTGTGAGGGTAAGTTAGAACCAAACATTTAGAACCCACGACTAAAACAGAACTCAACAGTCAGAACCTGGGTCAAACACTCAGAACTCACAGCCAAGCACTCAGAACCCAGGACTGGACATTCAGGACCCATACTGGAGAACATTATAGAACCCAGGCCCAAACAAGTAAAGTCCCAAGACAGACACTACAGAAAACTGATAAAGTGAACATTTAGAACCCAGAGTTTGTCTTAGTGATGTATTAACCTGTGTGTGTGTGTGTGTGTGTGTGTGTGTGTGTGTGTGTGTGTGTGTGTGCAGATATCGATGAGTGTCTGTCCAATCCCTGTGTAAATGGCGACTGTAAGAACACTGTGGGCAGCTTCACCTGTGAATGTGGTACAGGCAGCAGTCTGGATTCCACTGGGACCCAGTGTATTGGTACACCCCACACACACACACATTTTTAGTAGGAAAATCTGGAACATTATAAACGAGGGAAACTGTGAAACTGTAAACTCCACTCAATAGAAACAAAGGAAAAGAAACAAATGACCAGTAGGGCACTAAATAATAGGAAAGAAAGAAATACCTGGAAAGAAAGAAGGAAAGAAGGAATCCCAGGGACTTATGAACTAGGAATGCTGGAAACTTGGAAACTACAAACACAAGAAACTAAGGAATAAATATCGAGATGAGACCTGTGAACTGAGGACCCTAGAAACTTTGTAAGAATTAAAACTAGAAACTGTAACCTGAGGACCCTAGAAACAAAGTCGACAGGGAACGAGTGATGTTTAAACTAAGGACACCAAAAACTAGTAAGCAGTCTAGATGCTGATGAACTCATAACACAGGAACTACAGAAGAAGGAAAGTTGGAAAGTAGACACCATGGAAGAAGGAAACTAGGGACCTGAACACTGACACTGGAAACCAATGAATAGGTGAACTATAGACCTGTTAACAAGTGATCTATAAATTAGGTTAAAAAAGGATACTGTGTACCTGTAAAGGAGAATTTAAACTAGAGACCTAGGGGAAAAGAAACAAAAATAGGTACGTGCAAACTCGTCACTTGAAAAATAGGAACAATGGAAATTGGGAGTGGGGGGAATGAGTGATCTGCAAATGAGGGACCTAGAACTCAATGGACCTTTAAAATAGAGACCTGTAAATTTGAGGAAAAGAAAACTAGGAAAATGTACACTTGGGAGATTGGAAAGGAGAGACCAGTAAATGAGAGACCTATAAACTATGGACCAGTAAATTAGAGATCTATAAACTGGGGGCTGGTAAATTAAATATCTGTAAACTGGGGATTAGTACATTAGGGATCTGTAAACGAGGAACCAGTAAATTAGAGATCTGTAAACTAGGGACCAGTAAATTAGAGAGCTGTAAACTAGGGACCAGTAAATTAAAATTCTGTAAACTAATGACCAGTGAATTAGAGATCTGTAAACTGCGGACCAGTAAATTATAAATGTGTAAAATAGGAACCATTAAATTAGAGATCTGTAAAGTAGTGACCACTAAATTTGAGATCTGTAAAGTAGTGACCAGTAAATTAGAGATCTAGAAACTATGGACCAGTAAATTAGAGACCTGTAAACTAGGGACCAGTAAATTAGAGATTTGCAAACTAGGGACCAGTAAATTAGAGATCTGTAAAATAGTGACAAGTAAATTAGAGATCTGTCAACTGGAGAAAAGTACATTAGAAATCTTTAACCTAGGGACCAGTAAATTAGAGATCTGTAAAACAGTGACCAGTAAATTAGAGATATTTAACCTCGGGACCAGTAAATTAGAAATCTGGAAACGAGGGACCAGTAAATGAGTGATCTGTAAACTGCGGACCAGTAAATTAGAGATCTGTAAACTAGGGACCAGTAAATTCCAGATCTGGAAACTAGTGACTAGTAAATTAGAGATCTGTAACCTGGGAACCAGTAAATTAGAGATCTGTAAACTAGTAACCAGTAAATTAGATATCTGTAAAATCGTGACAAGTAAATTAGAGATCTGTAAACTAATGACGAGTAAATTAGAGATCTGTCAACTGGGGACCAGTAAATTCCAGATCTGTAAACTGGGGACCAGTAAATTAGAGATCTTTAAACAACTGACCAGTAAATTATAGATCTTTAAACTAGGGACCAGTAAATTAGAGATATGTAAACTGGGAACCAGTAAATTTGAGCTCTGTAAACTAGGGATCAGTAAATTCAAGATCTGGAAACTAGGGACCAGTAAATTAGAGACCTGTAAACTCAAGATCTGTAAACTATTGACCAGTAAATTAGAGATCTGTCAACTGGGGACCAGTAAATTAGAAATCTTTAACCTCGGGACAAGTAAATTAGAAATCTGTCAACTAAGGACCAATAAATTAAAAAATCTTTAACCTAGGGACCAGTAAATTAGAAATCTGCAAACGAGGGACCAGTAAATTAGAGATCTTTAAACTAGTGACCACTAAATTAGAGATCTGTAAACTAATGACCAGTGAATTAGAGATCTTTAAACTAATGACTACTAAATTAGAGATCTGTAAACTAGGGACCAGTAAATTAGAGATCTGTAAAATAGTGACCAGTAAATTAGAGATCTGTCAACTGGGGATCAGTAAATTAGAGATCTATAACCTCAGGACCAGTAAATTAGAAATCTGGAAACAAGGGACCAGTAAATTAGATTTGTAAACTAGGGACCAGGAAATTTGAGATCTGTAAACTGGGGACCAGTAAGTTAGGAATCTGTAAACTGGGGACCAGTAAATTAGGAATCTGTAAACTCGGGACCAATAAATTAGAGGTCTGTTGACTGGGGTCCAGTAAATTAGAGGTCTGTAAACTAGGGACCAGTCAATTAGAGATTTTTAAAGTAGGGACCAGTAAATTACAGATGTGTAAACTGGGGACCAGTAAATTAGAGATCTGTAAACTCGGGACCAATAAATTAGAGGTCTGTTGACTGGGGTCCAGTAAATTAGAGGTCTTTAAACTAGGGTCCAGTAAATTAGAAATCTGTAAACTGGAGACAGGTAAATTATAGATCTCTAAACCGGGTACAAGTAAATTTGGGATCTGTAAACTAAGGACCAGTAAATTTGAGATCCATAAACTAGGGACCAGTAATTTAGGAATCTGTAGACTAGGGACCAGTAAATTTGAGATCTGTAAACTACGGACCAGTAAATTAGAGGTCTGTCAACTGCGGACCAGTAAATTAGGAACCTATAAACTAGGGACCAGTAAATTAGAGATCTGTAAATTAGGGACCAGTAAATTAGAGATCTGTAAACTATGGAGCAGTAAATTAGAGATGTGTAAACTGGGGACCAGTAAATTAGAGATCTGTGAACTAGGGACCAGTAAATTAGCAATCTTTAAACTAGTGACCATTAAATTAGAGATCTGTAAACGAGGGTCCAGTAAATTAGAGATCTGTAAACTGGGGACCAGTAAATTAGACATCTGTAAACTAGGGGCCTTTAAATTAGAGATCTGTAAACTATGGAACAGTAAATTAGAGATGTGTAAACTCGGGACCAGTAAATTAGAGATGTGTAAACTCGGGACCAGTAAATTAGAGATGTGTAAACTCGGGACCAGTAAATTAGAGCCCTGTAAACTGGAGACCAGTATATTATAGATCTGTAAACTGGGGTAACTGACGACAGTAGCCTTGCTATCCAGTTGTAATTCCTCTCTCTGTGTGTGTGTGTGTGTGTGTGTGTGTGTGTGTGTGTGTGTGTGTGTGTGTGTGTGTGTGTGTGTAGAGACGAGTAAGAGTACATGCTGGTTGAAGGTGGTTAACAATCAATGTGAGATGAACATTAATGGAGCGACGCTGAAGTCTGAATGCTGTGCTACACTTGGAGCAGCATGGGGGTCACCATGTAAAGTGTGTGAGAAAGGTACACACACACACAAACACACACACACACACACACAAACAGATTAAACAATGAAGGGGTAAAATCTTTGTGTGTGTGTGTGTGTGTGTGTGTGTGTGTGTGTGTGTGTGTGTGTGTGTGATGGTCCTGGTTTTGTTCCTCAGATACACACTGCCCGAAAGGACATGTCCCTGCCAGAGGAACAGGTTGTGAAGGTAAGGCAGGCAGACAGGCAGGCAGGCAGGCAGGCAGGCAGGCAGACAGACACTCACTCAAATCTCTGTTTGTATTTGCACAGATGTGAACGAGTGTGAAGTATTTCCGGGTTTGTGTATTAATGGGAAGTGTGTAAACACGGTCGGATCATTCTTCTGTCAGTGTCCCACTGGAATGACAATTGACGCATCTGGAAGAATCTGCATTGGTCAGTGTGTGTGTGTGTGTGTGTGTGTGTGTGTGTGCAGCAAAGTTTGACTTCCATAAGTTTATGTTTAACATTGTCCAAGAATCCATTAAAAAACAGGAAGTAAAAATTGGACAAAGGAGAACCAAGCAACAAACTTTAGAAATTAGAACATGGAACCTATCGGCCTGTAAACCATGAGGTGTGTGTGTGTGTGTGTGTGTGTGTGTGTGTGTGTGTGTGTGTGTGTGTGTGTGTAGATCTGCGTACAGAGCACTGTTATCTATCCCATGAGGACGAGCGATGTGGAACTCCGCTCCCTGGCCGTCACCGTGTGGATGCGTGTTGTTGTTCAGTGGGCGTGGCCTGGGGACCGGAGTGTGACGAGTGTCCTGAAAAAGGCTCAGCTGAATATGACCAACTGTGTCCACGGGGACCGGGGTTCTCTCACCACCGCGTTCACTTCATCAACGGAAAACCCTTCCTCAAAGGTGTCGTCCTGTTTCCTCCCGTCTGCTTCCTGTTTATCACTTTATCACACAGTGATGAACAGAGGGAACACTGATGCTCAGAAATGTCACACACCACTTTTATGAATTATAATCATAAAAGTATAACAGTCTTGAGAAAAATAAACCCTTTAACCTGTTAAATTTATAGAAAAATAACAGAATAAATAAATAAGTACATATTAAAGTTGTCAATATAAATAAAAATGCATCCACTGCAAGCTGTAAAACCTTTTGAAGTGTTTATCATTATTTTGACTCAATAATTAATTTTTTAAGATTTTGTCAATATATATTTTATTGATCATTTCATTATTTAACTTTTCATTATTTCATTTTAAATTAATATTCAAAATTAACAGCTTAAATTATTAATATATGATAACATTAATATTATATTAACTAAAACTAACAAAGGTAGAGAAATTGAGTTACTTATTTGAAATCACAAAATATTAAGTAAATATAAAAGACATTAAATAATAAAGTTCTTGTATGAAATAACATAACGAGTGACTACATTGAAATAATTGAATAATTTATTGAACAAAAAATAATTCAGTAATAAAAAAAGTTATATAAACATGAGAAAATAAAATATTTTGAAATAATGAGCTAAAGTTGAAAGAAATAACAAATTGTAATAATAATAATACAATATTGCAAAATAACTTCATACTCTATTTGATTTAATGATGTAATCACTAATAATAATGACATCGACTAAAATAATCAGATCAATCAAAAGATCACCTGAACATGTGGCTTCTGTAAATCTATCTATTTATCTATCTGTCTATCTAATCATGACCATTGTGTGTGAATTACAGGACATCCCTCTTTCTCTTTGCAGATATAAACGAGTGTAAGATGATCCACAACCTCTGCACTAATGGAAAGTGCCGGAACACCATCGGCAGTTTCCGATGCAGGTGTAACAGCGGCTTTGACCTCGACGCTGATGAGAGGAACTGTACAGGTGAGCTCACCTGAACACACCGTACACACTACGATTATACTCACACACACACCCACCCACCCCAAGATACACATTAAACTGAAAACATTCACATGCATCACTAACACACACGTGTTCCGTTTACTATTCATGACCGGTTTTTTTTTTTGGTGTGTGTGTGTGTGTGTGTGTGTATACAGATATCGATGAATGTCGTATCTCTCCTGATGTATGTGGTCATGGAACGTGTGTGAATACGGCGGGAGACTTCGAGTGCGAGTGTTTCCCTGGTTATGAAAGTGGTTTCATGATGATGAAGAACTGCATGGGTGAGTGGAGACCTGTCCTGTGTGTTATACACAACATTATATAACCCAACCCATTAAGTACAAACCCCATTTCCAGAAAAGTTGGGATATTTTCCAAAATGCAATAAAAACAAAAATCTGACATTTGTTAATTCATGTGAACCTTTATTTAACTGACAAAAGATTTTCAATAGTTTTACTGACCAACTTAATTGCATTTTGTAAATATAAACAAAGTTAGAATTTGTTTCCTGTAACACACTCAAAAAAAGTTGGGACAGCGGCAAAATAAGACTGTAAAGTTTATTGTCAGTATCCCCACTAAAAACACAGTCACTAAACAAACTACAAACATGGACTCCCAGAACTACACATCCCAGAACACACAGCACCCTCTGTCACCAGCCTATTGAACTCAGCTGACAATCATCACACACATCATTAGTCTCCCCATATAACCATGCTAGTTTTGTTCTGTGTTCTGACCGGTACTACCGAGCCTTTTCACTGTCTGCCTGCTATCTCGTTCTGACCTCTGCTAGTATTTCTCTCTCGTCTTTTGCTTTGTCTACTTTGTGGTGTTTGCATGATCAATCAACCCTTACCTGGTTGCCAACTACATCTCTCATCACATGATTTGGCTTTGTTTGCAGTCTGCTTCTCAATCTCTTTCTGCACATACATCTGTAAGTGCCTGCAATCTGACAGGATACTTCGCTGTAACATGGATGTAGCAGAAGGAACTAACCAGACTGCCCTGAATGCTCAGGGGTGATTGTTAGGAGAACATCAGCAGATGTGAGCCAACCTCAACACCAGGATAGCCCAACTAATGTCTGCGATGTCGCAGGCCCTCCAAACGCACCCTGAGTCATCTGCTCACTCTGCACTGTCACTTCCGCCTCCTGAGAAATACACCAGGGATGTGTGCATGTAAGGGATTTCTGCTGCAATGTTCCCTGTATTTTTCCTCCATGCCTCATCTCTCTGACAAGCAGAAGATCTCTCAGCTGTTGTCCTTTCTTTCTGGCAAAGCAGTATGATGGGCCAGCACAGTTTGGAGGCGAGGTGGTGAGCACACTACATCCTATGATCTATTTCTCTCCATGTTCTCTCAAGTTTTTGATCACGAGTCTCAAGGAGTAGAAGTCGGCAAGAGTTTGCTCTCCCTTTGCCAAGGGTCAAGAGGAGTAGGTCAAAAGGAGTAGCGGAGTATGCACTGGAGTTAAGAACAATGGCTGCGGCCAGTGGATGGAACGAACCAGTTCTCAAAGCAGTGTTTCGTCAGGGACTGCAGTCTGAGGTCCTGCGAGAACTGGCATGCCGAAATGAATAGCTTGCACTCGATGCGCTGATTGATATGGCCATCCACATAGGCCAGCTATTAACTCATCGTCCCTCGTTAGAGGAGAACAGCTTTTTCAATCGCACAACCGATGAAGCCATGCCCGATGAACCCATTCCGACCAGTACTACTGAGGCATTTCAATGTCTGCCTGCTATCTCATTGTTCTGACCCCTGCTAGTATTTCTCTCTCGTCTTTTGCTTCACCTACTTTGTGTTGTCTGCATGATCAATTGACCCTCACCTGGTTACCGACTACATCTCTCGTCACATGATTTGGCTTTGTTTGCAGTCAAGTCAAGTTTATTTGTATAGCACTTTTAACAATAAACATTGTCACAAAGAAGCTTTACAGAATTTGAACGACTTAAAACATGAGCTAATTGTATCCGTCATCTATCCCCAATGAGCAAGCCTGTGGCAAGGAAAAACTCCCTCAGACGACATGAGGAAGAAACCTCGAGAGGAACC
>JAPFFA010000025.1:71716417-71732668 GCA_026153275.1 Sciades herzbergii
AGGCCTCTCTCATCTTTTTAAGTGGGAGAACTTGCACAATTGGTGGCTGACTAAATACTTTTTTGCCCCACTGTATAACACCTTAAAAAATTAGACATGATTCAAATGATAGCAAAGTTTTTAATCAGTTTGGACATTTTCTTGTATTCCAGATTCATTGTGTTATTGTGTAGCCTGATTATCTGCAAACACAGATTAAGTGCACGATGTGAAACTGTTCCTCGTCAGCTCTATTAGCTGTATCACAGAAGATGGCTGAACAGCTCCATTAGGGCTGGAGGGACATTGTGAAAATTCTCTGCTGAAATGTTTTTTACATTAAATTATAATTCAGCTCATATGGGTGGCAATATATAAAAGCATGTTAGCTTTCATTACTTATTAGTATGTTAGCTTGCAGAAGTTAAGTGTTAAATAATGGATTGTCAAATGAGAAAAAAAGGCAGATTGGTGTTTAATGAAAAAATGAGTTTATGTTTCACGCTTAGAGTTTGGCAGAAACAGAGTGCAGTTTGAGTGGATAAACATTTATGGAAAAAGTCAGCATGCGGTGAGGCACTGTAACCTAGTTTTGCTCTCTGTGTGTGTGTGTGTGTGTGTGTGTGTGTGTGTGTGTGTGTGTGTGTGTGTGTAGATGTGAATGAATGTGAGAAACCTGGGATCTGTGGTCCAGGTCAGTGCTACAACACCATTGGGAACTACACCTGCATATGTCCTCCAGATTACATGCAGGTTAATGGAGGAAACAACTGCATGGGTGAGTCTCTCTCTCTCTTTCTCTCTCTCTCTCTCTCAAACACACACACACACACACACACACACACACACACACACACACACACACACACAGTTATAAAATGCACATTTAGACAAGAGTGTGTGTGTTTGTGTGTGTAGACATGCGGCGCAGTCTGTGTTACAGGAACTATTACATGGAGAACGCCACATGTGACGGCGAGCTCACATTCAACATGACGAAGAAAATGTGCTGCTGCTCCTATAACATCGGCCGAGCTTGGAACAAACCGTGTGAACGGTGTCCTACACCCAGTACCAGTGAGTCTGTTTCTCTCTCTCTCTCTCACACACACACACACACACACACACACACACACACACACACACACACCATTGAAACACAATGTCCTCCACCCAGCTCCAGTGAGTCAGACACATTTCATGTATTACCAATTATATTGTAACTAAACAAAACCAAACAGGGCATTTGAGGGTGTGGGATAAAATGTTCTCATTCTTTTTGGAAAAAAAATGACTTTATTTGTAAAATATGTTGTTATGAAACAATCAGGAGCCAGAGTCATATTTACATACACTTAACCACATGCATTTAGACTTGGAGTCAAATGTATCTCTATGGGAGGAAACCAGAGCACCCTGAGGAACCCATGCAGACACAGGAAGAACATGCAAACTCCACACAGAAAGGGCCCTATCAACCGTGAGGTTTGAACCCAGAACCTGCTTACTGTGAGGCAATAGTGATGACCACTGCACCACCGTAATACCCTGTCTTTGTCAGAGAAACTGAAATCTGATTCGTGTATGATGTATCAATATGCAAATTATCTCAGAATATTCAAGCACCAACTTCCTATGGTGGCTACTTCAAAAACATTGCAATAATGTTTCCCCATTTTTCTCCTAATTTGGTCATCTGCCAATTCCTACCCACCAGCTAGTTCTCTGCTATCACACAGCAGAAATCAACTGGGGAAGACTGGGATGAAGACTAACATGCTTCTTTCAAGCCGTGTGAAGCCATAAGATCCCCCTTGGACAGGAGTCCAAGAATCATGCTGTCTTGGACTCCTGTCCATGGATGGCTCATCAGGATTTGATTTTGTGATCTCCCAATGACGGGGTGAACATGTCTCTGTTGCAGCACTTGGGAACCCTTATGCTATTTTGAATCAGAATCAGAAATACTTTAATAATCCCAAGGGGAAGTTGAGTAGTTAATCCCTCCTATTGGGAGCCATTTTGGTCAATAAATGTGTCTGGGTAAGAAGGATGCAATTATGTTGTATAATTATGGTGAAAATGTGTCTCATACCTCCTGAAATGGTTTGAGTGATCGGATTTAAATCTGGTTCAGATGCATTTATGCTGTCATGTTTATATGTTTATATGTAATCCTGATACAAATGATACAAGAAACTGATGAATGTAAATGTAGATAAAGACTAAACAGACCAAACAAAACCAAGTGACATTAAATGATCTTGGTCTGTTTTCAAGGCAGATCTGGAGAACTGTGGAAAATCAGATAAAATGGAAATGTGGGAAATAGATTATAAACACATAGTGTCTGTGGGGGTGAGATCACTGAGCAGCACATGCAGTAGAAAGACTGGACCCAGGACAAAGACACAAACATAGATATAAGAACTGGATCTCAACATAAGAAATGGACTGAATTAGGCCCTGAAACGTGGAGTTTGATAGTATCCAGACATGAGGAAGGACTTTGGGGATCCTGTTAAAAAAAAAAAAAGGCCTGGAACTGTACTGGAATGGGGAAGGACCTAAGTCTGGGAAAGATGCACAGGCTGGAACTGACTATAAGGAAGGAAGGGAGCCTGTGACTCTCCCCAGTGAAAAACAGGTAAGACGAGACTGATGGGGGTGACAAACAGGGCAGACTCTAATCCTTGGGTAGGCAGCAAGGTTGTGACTGAGCCTGGGGAAGGAATAGAAGCTGGGAGAGATGTTGATGAAAGAACAGAAGCTCATTCTCTTAGAAGGGAGAAGAGGGGCAGAAATTGAGAAAAGAGGCTGAGACTAAAACAAGGAATTTACAAAAGCAGTGACTGATGCAGAGGCAGAAGGACAGCATGAAGCCAATCCTAAGGATGGACCTGAGACTGACATTGTGGAAAGATTAGATTAGAACTTTGACATATAGGTCAGATCTGGACATGAGCCTGGCTTACTGACAAAGAAAAAAGTCTCAGGTCATTGAGCCTCCAGGGTTAGATGCAGTGTGGTTTGGCTGTAGTTCCCAGACTAAAGCCCAGCCTGTAGGTCAACAGGTATAAAGGCCCCACTAGCCTGTGGGACACTGCTTCCATTCTCAGGGAAACCTTCTCCACCAATGGCTTTTCAGAGACCTTGTCCATTCTGGAGCAGGAGCCGTAAAATCATATGTATAGACAACAAGGTGCATGGGGTCATCTTCCTTTAGAGGCACAGTTCAGTCTATAAAGGGAATCCACCAAAATGGACCTTGTAAGTAACATGTGACTCCTCCTAAAAGGATGGTCTGTTAGATGGTCTTTTAGTATGCACAAGGTTACTTACCCAGCCTGGACCAGGGATTTACCAGCAGCAGAGACCAGAGATCTTTGTATGGCAGTTGGTGGGATTGTCAACATAATGAGTCTCAGAGGTCATTTTTGGAGCAGATTTTCAAAAGGCTATTGGTGGAACAAGTTCCTCTAAGACTGCCAGCAGTATCCCAGGGCACAGAAGGGTATTGAAATTGCTACCTGAAAACCCACAGGCTGGGATTTGGCATGGGAGCCATGGTCTGACATCACTGTAACCAAATGATCCAAAGCTTTTTTTTTTTTAGACCGTTCTCTCTTGCTGAAGTGTTGAAATGGGCATTTCTGTTTCAGCAGCTCTCCTAAACAATGGTAGCCTCAAACCCACTCATTATATAAGATTACAACAGCCAGTCAGGTACATTCTAACTATTAGCCCATGGGAGACTGAGCACTCAAATTAATGCAGAAGAAATAAACATTCCAGTTCAGCTGTAGCAGAGAATTACCAGAAATAAGGGTAGAGCATGCTACATACCAGTCTCTCATTGTTTCTGTAGTCTTTCCAATCTGTCCACTTAAAACCTGTAGAGACTTGCTATGTCCAAGGTTGGCATAGTCTTCTTTCACCATCAGGAACCCGAAGTCAGGCTGTACTTTCCTTATTAATGATTTTCCTAATGATGCCTAATGATTTTCCATGAGTCAACATCAAACTCCATAATAACAGGCGGATCACACACAAACATTGGTGGAAACTAGGGCACTAGGAAACAACAAGAAAGGTTCAGAAAAAACACATCAGGGACTTCACAAAGGAGTCTATAGGTGCAGGCAGGTCAGAGTAAAGCTGGAAAAGCAGGAAGTCCAGAATACTATAAAGCAAATATTATAAAGTATGAAGCACAAGGTAAACATCAGAATTTGGGGACATTAATTGCCATTTTGTTGTATTTGTAAGGATAGACATTAGAAGTAACAAACCAGGTAACAATAAGTCTCACACACACACACACACACACACACACAATATTGATAGGGTTGTTGTGAAATTGTGTGTTTGTGGTGTTCTCTTTTAGATGAGTTTGCTATTCTGTGTGGCAGCGAGAGGCCGGGATACCAAATCGATATCTACACTGGACTTGTGATCGGTAACACATGCTCACACACACGCACACACACACACACACACACACAATTGGCTCTGATTTTATTCTTCAGTGTGTATAAATATGTCAGAGTGTGATCTGATCTGTGTGTGTCTGTTCAGATATTGATGAGTGCCGTGAGATCCCAGGAATTTGTGAGAATGGAGTGTGTATCAACCTTATTGGCAGTTTCCGGTGTGAATGTCCAATGGGATTTGTTTACAATGACAAACTGCTCATCTGTGAAGGTTTGTGTGTACACTAAATAACTAAATAAAAGTATGTGCCCCTTTGACCATCACACCCATCTGTACTTCTTCCCCAAACTGTTCCCACAAAATCTGAAGCTCACAGTTGTGTAGAACATCTCTGTGTGCTGTAAAATTACAGTTTCCATTCACTCCAACTCAAAGATGGAGTCCAAACCTGTTCCAGCATGATGATGCCCCATACACAAAGCAAGCTCCATGACAACATGGTATGTGAAGGCTGGAGTGAAGAACTCGAGTGTCCTGCACAGACCCCTGATTGAACTCAACCCCACTGAACACCTTTGGGATGAACTGGAACACCGACTGCACCCCAGACCTCCTCACCCAACATCAGTGTCTGATCTCACTAATGCTCTTGTAGCTGAATGAACACACATCCCCACAGCCATGCCCCAAAATCTAGTGGAGAGCCTTCCCAGAAGAGAAGAGTGGAGTTTATTATAACAGGAAAGGGGCTATAACTCCATGTCAGTACCCATGGTTTGGAATGGGCAAATATGGGTGTAATGGTCAGGTGTCCACATGCAATAATTTTGACCATATAGTGTATGTCCATCTACGGTATTCCTATATTAAAATACATCACAGAGTGTATAGGCATGTTTCCACTGGAGGAACTGGGCCCATTTTACTTCTTGCTCCAGCATTAGTACTCTAGAGTTCTCTTTCAGGAAAGATTCACTACTTTTTAGCTCCTCAAAGGTTCTGGAACTGCAGTGGAAACACACCTGCTTTATAATTTCTGTACATGCTGGAGCAGCATGGCTACCATAAAAACACTAAAACCTGAGAAGTTACAATTAAGCTAATGCTGGAATTATAGATGTTGCTTTGCAGTTTAGTCAATATATAGTACAGAAAATATAACAACTATATTATTTTTAAAGATATTGTGTGTGTGTGTGTGTGTGTGTGTGTGTGTGTGTGTGTGTGTGTGTGTGTGTGTGTGTGTGTGTAATGTAATGTATCTCTTATCTCTTCTACAGATATTGACGAGTGTCAGAACGGACCTATGTGTCAGCAGAATGCCAGGTGTTTGAATCTTGCAGGCAGTTATCGCTGCGAGTGTGAGCAAGGATATAGAATCACCCCCACCGGACTGTGTCTGGGTCAGTGTGTGTTTATGTACAGAATGGTCCAAGGGAGGGAGGGAGGGAAAGAAAGAAAGAGAGAAAGCACATGTAATTATAATAAATGTGTGTTAGTACTTTAATGATTGCAATTCCACAATGATGACAATGGCAATGACAGTGATGGTTATGATGATGATGATGGTGGTTATGATGATGGTGGCGGTGATGATGATGTTGATGATGATTGTGATGATAATGATGGTGGTGGTTATGATGATGATGTGGTGGCAGTGATGGTGATGGTTATGATGATTGTTGTGATGATAATGATGGTGGTGGTTATGATGATGGTGGTGGCAGTGATGGTTATAATGATGTTGACGATGATGATGATTGTTGTGATGATAATGATGGTGGTGGCTATGATGATGATGATGATCATGGTCATGATGGTGGCAGTGATGGTGATGGTTATGATGATGTTGACAATGATGATGATTGTTGTGATGATGATGATAGTGGTGGTTATGATGATGATGATGATCATGATGGTGGTGGTTATGATGATGTTGACGATGATGATTGTTGTGATGGTGGTGGTTATGATGTTGACGATGATGATGATTATTGTGATGATAATGATGGTGGTGGTTATGATGATGGTGATGGTTATGATGATGATGATAATCATGGTGGCAGTTATGATGATGATGGCGGTGGTTATGATGATGATGGCAGTGATGGTGATGGTTATGATGATGTTGACGATGATGATGATTGTTGTGATGATGATGATGATGATGGTGGTTATAACGATGATGGTGGTGGCAGTAATGGTGATGGTTATGATGATGTTGACGATGATAATCATGGTGGCGGTTATGATGATGATGATGATGGTGGTGATTATGATGATGGTGGTGATTATGATGGTGGTGGTTATGATGGTGGTGGTGGTGGCAGTGATGGTGATGGTTATGATGATGTTGATGACGATAATCATGGTGGCGGTTATGATGATGGTGGTGGCAGTGATGATGATTGTTGTGATGATGATGGTGGTGATGGTTATAATGATGTTGACGAAGATGATTGTTGTGATGATGATGATGGTGGTTATGATGATGATGATGTGGTGGCAGTGATGGTTATGATGATGTTGATGACAATAATCATGGTGGCGGTTATGATGATGACGGTGATGGCTATGATGATGATTGTTGTGATGATGATGGTGGTGGTGGTTATGATGATGATGATGTGGTGGCAGTGATGGTGATGGTTATGATGATGTTGACGAAGATGATTGTTGTGATGATGATGGTGGTTATGATGATGATGATGTGGTGGCAGTGATGGTTATGATGATGTTGATGACGATAATCATGGTGGCGGTTATGATGATGACGGTGATGGTTATGATGATGATTGTTGTGATGATGATGATGGTGGTGGTGGTTATGATGATGATGATGTGGTGGCAGTGATGGTGATGGTTATGATGATGTTGACGATGATGATTGTTGTGATGATGATGATGGTGGTGGTTATGATGATGATGTTGATGACGATAATCATGGTGGCAGTTATGATGATGATGATAGTGGTTATGATGATGATGGCAGTGACGGTGATGGTTATGATGATTGTTGTGATGATGATGATGGTGGTGATGATGATGATGTGGTGGCAGTGATGGTGATGATGATGTTGATGACGATAATCATGGTGGCAGTTATGATGATGATGATGATGATAGTGGTTATGATGATGATGGTGGTGGCAGTGACGGTGATGGTTATGATGATGATGATTGTTGTGATGATGATGATGGTGGTGATGATGATGATGTGGTGGCAGTGATGGTGATGGTTATGATGATGCTGACGACGATGATGATGATTGTTGTGATGGTAATGATGGTGGTGGCAATGATGGTAATAGTTATGACGATGATGATGATAATGATGGTGGCGATGATGATGGTGGTGGCAGTGACGGTGATGGTTATGATGATGTTGATGATGATGATAATGATTGTTGTGATGGTAATGATGGTGGTGGTTATGATGGTGGTGGTTATAATGATGATGATGATGATGGTGGCAATGATGATGATGATGATGATGGTGGTGGCAGTGACGGTGATGGTTATGATGATGTTGTTGATGATGATAAGGATGGTGGTGGTGTGATGGTTATGATGATGTTAATGATGATGATAAGGATGGTGGTGGTGATGATGATGATGATGATGGTGATAGCAGTGACAGTGATGGTTATGATGATGTTGATGATGATGATAAGGATGGTGGCGGTTATGATGATGATGGTGGTGGTGGCAGTGACGGTAATGGTTATGATGATGATGATGATGGCTATGATGACGATAATGATGATGATGTGTGTCTCACAGATCGTAACGAGTGTATCGAGAACCCGAATGTGTGCCATCCAGGTCAGTGTATTGATCTGGTGGGAGGATATGAGTGTCTCTGCACCAATGGCTACAAGGCAACCACTTCCCCCCCAATGTGCATCGGTAAGTGTGTGTTACATTGCTTCACCTTTTTCACCCTTTTACTGCACCATATTGTTCAATGGTGTGTTTCCAGTTTGAGAAATTTGAATGTGAGCACATAGTTGTGTAAGACTTGATGTGGTGTGATGTGTGTGTGTGTGTGTGTGAGTTTAGATGTGGACGAGTGTGAGAGACAGCCATGTGGTAACGGAACTTGTAAGAACACCATTGGCTCGTACACCTGCCTCTGCTATCCAGGATTCCAACTGTCACACAATAATGACTGCATCGGTAACACACACACACACACACACTTTCATCTACTCCATTAATAATTCTTGTATTTCCTATTACACACACACACACTTTCATCTACTCCATTAATAATTCTTGCATTTCTTATTACACACACACACACACACACACACACACACACACACACACACACACACACACACCAGCTCAGTTGAAGTCCGGATCTGATCGTTTTTTATAATTTTTCTGGGAAACTGAAGCAGACTTTCCTGGGTTTGTTTTTGTTTGGGTGTCGGCCCAGTAGCTCTTTGGTTCCTCTGGTTAAGTTCATACACTTGCACAACTACAAACATACAAACACAACATGTTGTAGTATAAGGCAGTCACTATTTTACCTCATATAACAATAGTGTATGTAATGTGCATGTTTATGTGTCACAAGTGTGTGTGTGTGTGTGTGTCTGTGTGTGTGTAGACACTGATGAGTGTACCACCCAGAGAGGAATATGTCGCAATGGGAACTGTATCAACACAGTGGGCTCCTTCACATGTGTGTGTCGTGATGGTTATGAAATTTCTCCAGACGGCCGGGTGTGTGTGGGTAAGAACAGAACACACTCCATATATCAGTGTGTGGGGATGTGAAATGTTACACACATATACAGTGTATGTAATATAACCAAGACCAGGACAACAGTGAGCTCCACACTGACACTCTGAACATTGGGACTGAGATGCAAAACAAAACTCTGCATGAAGACCAAGACCCAAACCAAGGCCTAGCCTTAGACCAAGACTTTGAGCATTGGGACCAAGTCTTAGTACAAGACTGAGTAAAGAAAGCAGGATAAAGACTGAGCACAGAAACCCAGCCACAGGCCAAGACTGAGCAATGACGGTGAAACTGAAACCCAGACCAAGACTCTGAGCATAGATACCAAAACCTACACCAAAACTATTAACATAAAGAGCAATACTCAGAACAGCAATCTGAGAACAAAGACCTAGATGCTGACCAAGACTGAACATGGAAACTGAAACCCAGACTGAGACTCTAAGCATGGAGCCTGAGTCTGAAACCAAGACTCACACTAAGACTTTGAACACCCAGAGACCCTGAGTGAAACTAAGACTGGGCACCCAGACCAAGACTGAGACCGAAATCAGCACTGAGACACAGACTCTGAACATGGAGACCTAGACCTCAATCAAGTCTTTGAGACCCAGATGCAGACCAATATCTAAAGCGAGACAGAGCATAGACAGTGAGACCAAGACTGAGACTGAGTCTTGGTCTGTGTCTCTGTTTTAATGCTCAAAGAGACTCAGATGCAAACTAAAACACCAAGTACTGAAGTCAAGACCCAGACCAAGACTCTGAACATTGAGACCTAGTCCAATTCCAACATCACAAGCTCAAGACTCCACAGCTACTTGGTATTATATATTTATTTCCTGTACATGTAATGTTCTTATTTGTAGATATTAATGAGTGCGACATGAATCCTGGAACTTGTAGTCCAGGAACCTGCCAAAATCTGGATGGCTCCTACAGGTGTATCTGTCCTCCTGGATATTACCTCAAAGATGAGAAGTGCATAGGTACGATCCTCTCTGATCATTTATTTTAAACATTTTTCTTTTCTTAAAATATTTTCTCATTACCCTTGCTTTGATAACATGCTTTTAAAAATATTAACAAGTTATTGTAGGATATTTTAATATGTCTACATGGTTATATGGAACTGTATTCTGATTTGCATTTTTCAGGATTCAGCTTCATTGTGTCTCATCGTTTTAGCCTACTCATAATTTGCATGGCTCACAAATGTTAGCTAGTTTCTTAGCTTAGATTTAAAAAAAAAAAAAAAACCACAACTATGCTTTTTTTTTTCTTTCTAAATTCCCAGACCACTGGCCAATTTGATACCAATCTAGTATCAAACGTTCCAGATGTATGGCTTCTGGTACTTGCTCAACATTGGCATTCAACATCAAACCTTGAAGCATTGTATTACACAACATGTGGCATAATAAACACAGAAATTCAGAGGCTCCATTTAAAAAAAAAAAAAAACATATCTAAGAGAACTTTTTTCAGGCACATCTAATGGTCCTGCATATTTGCCCAGGAAAAAGGACCTTGAAAAGACAGCACCCATCCAGTGCCTTCCAAGCTGGATAGATGTTATTCTTGGAAAACAACACTACCCAAAACTGCTGTACACTGAGATAGCCTCCTCCCACAACATTGTATCTGTTGAAGATCATGATGTATTGTATTCCTACCCTGTGTCAGATTGGAATTTTTCAGTTTTGAACAGTGAATTCACTTCTTTCTGCTGATTTTCGAAACCTGAGTCAGACATGCCCACTTTCTGCCTGTAAGGGATTAGATCTATCTGTTTGAGTTTAACTCCTGGCCTGGTGAAAGTCTGCTGTGGTTTTGTCTGCGCTGAGAACCTGAAGGTAAATCAGAAATTGAAAACAGTTTCTAAATTTTCGCTTTCGCATTTGTCTGAGATGTAGAAGTTGTGATCTGGATAAATAGTGGATATGAAAAAGAGGGATGGAAACAGAGTGCTGGAAATAAAGAACACAGTGAGTGTGTACCTCCGCATATCAGATGCTTTGAGTCAGAATTAACTACAATTGGGCCAAAAAAAGCCAAAGTCCTTCCCACGCCTGTGGCGGCGCTGATCTCCATTTACGTAGCCCTCGGCTACTCGCCTATTACATAGGCAGGGTTACAGTGGGGGGCTAGTCCTCTGGTAACCGTGAGAGTTTGACTCACCACTCGCATCTGTATTGCAGTATGCATTGCCAGATGACAGTAGGTATAATTTTTATGATGGTCTTGGCCACTTGCCGGTTAACTACAATTGGGACACCATGCAATCTAAGCACAAGGCCAGTGAGTTGAATGTTTAGAACCTTCTACTCATGATCTCAGAACCTTATCACTGCTACTTCGTGTTTGCTTTTGACCACTTTTTGGAAAATGAGTTTTGATAACTGAACCTCAGTTTCAGCAAGCTGTTCCCCCCCACAGATATCGATGACTGCGCTCAGACTCCAGATATCTGTATCTTTGGACAATGCCAAAATACAGCAGGAAGCTTCAAGTGCATTTGTCCTGATGGCTTCCAGCTCTCCTCATCTGGGAGGAGGTGTGTGGGTGAGTGTTTTCTGATATACACACACACTCTCTGTCTTTTGATGAAACAGGTGTATTATTTTGTGAAGAAGATTAGAATTACCAAAAGATTTTCCATGTGTGCCAGATGATTAATTTTCTGCATTTGGCTCCATTGTACTTCAATCTCTACCAACTTCCCCAACATACTTCCACTTGTGATTCACTTGATTCAGAATTTACACTCATGCTTGAATCTGAGGTCCTCCTACCTAGAAACTAAATTTTAGGTCACAGTCCTTTGCAGTGTGTACAAAAAATAAAAACACGACAAAACAATACATTAATATAACAATATATTAATACACCAAAATGTCTCAGGGCACTGATATCTGTGGCTCTAATATGTTCCTCTGATATCCATCTGGTACCAGAACCTGTGCCCAGTTAAGTGGGAGCTGGTTTCCCTTCTAAATACATTAAACAACATGGTCCAATGAACCAGGAAACAACTTTCTTAACCCTGTGAGAAGCTACCAAAAAAACCCAGCCTTGCTGATAGCCAGATCCTATAACCTTGTCAAAATAACACATTAGGTCAGAAGGTCCATAGTGTCAGTCTGCCTGATCATAAGATCACATAAGCTCTTCTCAGTGCAGAGGATCTACCTGGAGCTGTGGCTGGTGAAATAGAAAGGTTGGAAACTAAACAGTTAACTAACTAGTTAACTAGTGGTTTATGGGTGATCTCAGCTTGGAGGTTTCCTGCAGAAGTGAAGGAAATTGAACAGCCTGGTAAACTTGTCTGATGGACCAAGTAGATTTGTTTTTAAAGAAGAAACCTTTATTTGCCACATATAAATTATATTACAGTGAAATAATTTCTTCACATATCCCAGCTTGTTAGGAAGCTGGGGTCAGAGGTCAGGATCAGCCATGAAATCTCTCCCCCGAGCAGATGCTCAAGAGCCAAACAGTGGCAGATTGGCACTGCTGTGACTTGAATCCCCAACTTTCTGATCAGTAATCCAATGGTTAGGCAAACAGCTCCTGTAAATGAAATCCCATTTTAACAAAGAATCCTTGAACTATAGAAAAAAAATCAATCTATCCATCCACCTATCTATCTATGTATCTATCTTTGCTGACCACCAGGTCATCCAAATGTCTTGGCACATGTCCTCCATTGCTCTTTCCCCATCATTAACGTTCTGAGTTCTTCTGTACCATCCATTCCAGTATCTTCCAGCAAATTATCAATGTAGTTTCCTTTTCTTCTTGCCCTATTGATATATCCGTCTGATGGCTCCCACAGAATAAGATCACTTGCTATCTCTTCCTTGTGACAAACACACTGACCTGCAAATTGCATTCTCCTCTGCCTGATCTTTTAAGAAGAAGAAGAAACCTTTATTTGTCACATGCACACTTCAAGCACAGTGAAATTCATCCTCTGCCTTTAACCCATCTGAAGCAGTGAACACACGCACACATTCAGAGCAGTGGGCAACCACATCAGAGCGCCCGGGGAGCAGTTAGGGGTTCGGTACCTCGCTCAAGGGCACCTCAGCCCAAGGCCGCCCCACGACAACCTAACTGCATGTCTTTTGTGTTATTAGTGAACTAAGTGTGAGTAGAAAGCAATGACTCAGTGAAAATTCCAACACCCAATGTTAACTGAACCCAAACCCAGTAAAGCAGAGTAGGATAGGTTCTCCTCTAATGCTGTATCCAACTGTTAAACCAGAATGTTATCCACAAGAGCTCCTCACAGCACCAGAGCTAAACATCCTGTTAGTAAAATGGCAATGTGGGGTGCAGTATTGGGCTGTCAGGTCACTGGTGCTGTTTTCTGGGATCTCCACAACCTGTGCTGGAAATGTTTACACTCCACAGGGGCAGTAAGTTGCACCTGCTGGCCAACACTTTTCCTCAATGACAGATGGCACAGAACTGAAGAGCTTTTCTGGTGGACAAAGATGTCCATCACAGCACCAGTAAGTAGGCCATGACCCCATCAAGAGCTCTACCAAAGGGCAAGAACATGAAGACCTTTCACAAGGAATTGGAAGATTTGCAGTCTGAATATTAAGGAGCACTGTGAGACAAGAGTGGTTGTTGGTTGCCCCCTAATGGGAGCATTTGGTATGACAAGTGCAAAGTGAATAAAAGGGCATTTAAGAGAAATTTAGAGCAAAAGTAACGGTAGAAAAAAGATAATATGAGAAAATATCAAGGTTTGTTGGGTTTGGGATTTTATCTGGAGCTTACGAGCCTGTCAAGTATTCAGAAATAGATAAAGCATGGAACTGATGCCTTTGCACTCGTTCACTCTGTCTTTCCATCATCTTATCCTTCTATCTGTGTAGATGGAGGATGAAAATAAAAAACAGATTTCAACAAACACAGCACAATCACTGTGTATGTGCGTGTGTGTGTGTGTGTGTATACAAAGTTTCTCTGTAATACAAAACAGATGATGGAGTGTTTGCCATCTATTCACCAAGAACACTAATAACCTGTCCAAATGCGCGGGCGCGCACACACACACACACACACACACACACACACACACACACACACACACACACACACACCATGTACAGAAAGTACAAAGTAGAACATTCAAGAAAAGCACTCCAGATTTATTCTGTGTACCAGACAGTGACGTGTTTCTCACTTCAGCATGATACTGAGGAGCTTTGCTGTTTAACTCCAACAAAACCAACACTGCTGTAGCTGATTCACTCCTACCTGCACACACCAGTGTCACTGCTATACTGAGAGTAAATTACCACCTGAATTTTATCTGCTCATGATATGAGAGGCGCCAGTACTTTTACTGAGTGACGCGTTGTCAGTAGGAGCGCTGAAACCAACAGCGCTAACCAAACTACAAACATGGCCACCGAAGACTACAATGACCAAGATTCACAGCGCCCCCTGTCACCGGAGTATTGAACTCAGCTGTCTGTCATTAGGTCAATTACCACCACGCTACTTAAGCCCCTCTCTAACTCTGCCTCAGTGTGAAGTATCATTCTGCTTTCCCAGTCCATGGCAAGCCTTTGTATTGCCTAATCTCTAATTATTGTGACTCTCGCCATCCTTCTCACGTTTCTTCTTCCTGGTTTTGTTTATATTACTGCATTTGCTGATCGACCGACCCTCGCTCGCCTACTGACTATGATTTCCGCTTTCCGATTTGGCTCTATGCTGTTGGTTTGTTGCTTCTTGCTGCGATTACATCTGTAAGTGCCTGCATTCTAACAGGATACGTCGCCTTAACATGGATGTAGCAGAAGAAGCCAAACAGACCACTTTGAACACTCAGAGAAGATTGTTAGGAGAACATCAACAGATGCTCGCTGATCTCAACACGCGGATGACACAACTTGCAACTGTGATGTCACAGGCCCTCCTTCCACACCCTGAGACAACTTCGAATGCTGTGCTACAGCTTCCTGTTCCCGAGAAATATGCTGGAGACACCACTGTCTATAAGGGGTTTCTGCTTCAGTGTTCACTGTATTTCTCCACTATGTCCCGTCTCTCGGATGAACACAAGATTGCCAAATTTTTTTCCTCACTGGTAAGGCACTACAATGGGCCATGCTGTATGGAGTATAGGGGGTGAACATATGACTTTGTAAGAAAATTTTCTCAAATATTTCAAGTGAGTATTTGATCATGAACCTTAGGGCATAGAAATTGGAGAGATTCTCCTTAACATGAAGCAGGGCTCTAGAAAGGTTGCAGAATATGCCCTAGACTTTCAGACACTTGCTGCAGCCAGTGGATGGAACAAACCAGCATTAAAAGCCATTTTTCATCAAGGTCTCCATCCTGAGATACTGAGCAAAATGGCATGTAGGGATGTCAACCTAACACTTGATTCCCTGATAGACCTCGCCATCTGGCTTGACCATCGGCTTACCAGCCGACCCTCTATCAGAGAAACCTCCGAGTCTGCTCCATGCACTGAGGAAGGTGCACCCATGGAAGTTTCTCACACTCATCTGAAGAGATCAGAGAAGAAAGGAGAAAGAAAGAGGGTCTCTGTTTCGACTGCAGAAGTTCTGCTCATCAGATAAAGCAATGTCCCATCCGTCCTGTATGCTCCAAGCCCGTGGAACCTACCACCCAGGTGGTGAGTCCCGATCGAAAATTTAATACACAGTCATTTAAAGTGCCTGTTCTGTTAAAGTTGGTATCTTCCACACACGTCTTGTCTGCATTCATAGACTCGGGGGCCAAGGGAAATTTCATCAGCAACATGATCGTCCAGACGTACGACCTACTCGCCATCCCTCTGCAAAGCCCCATCAGCATCCGAACTATTGACGGAGGACCCATAGCAGGGGTGTAGCTGGGGCGGGGTCCTGGGGTGCCCGTGACACCCCCCCCCGTCGGAGCATACATTTATTTCAATAGCTGCATAAAAATATTAGAAACGCGCCCACTGTAATTTTTCTAACTTTATTTTTTTTAAACTAGATTGTCACCTCAGCCTCATTAGGGTTTCTATAACCTTGTATGGACTTCCTGTGGTTTGGGCG
>JAPFFA010000025.1:72436277-72447862 GCA_026153275.1 Sciades herzbergii
CACACACACACACACACACACACACACACACACACACACACACACACACTCTCTCACTTGCTCACTCGGGTTTCTTGATGATGGAGTGACTGCTGCTTTATGTTCCAGGGTTCCCTCATGTCTGTGTTACCTTCTGGCTCTCCCTTTTAGTTATGCTGTCATAGTTAATCTCACCAGAGTCACTACCATCGCCTTGATAACTTTAGGACTGCAGTTGTCATGAACAGTTTTGCACTCAAGTATCCACCAGTGAACAGTATATAACTTCATAAAAATAGACTTCATGTTAAAAGTATAATGAACTGCTTGGTTAAAAGATTGTACTTTTTGACCAAATAGCACACAGTTAAAGAAGCGAGTTATTTATCATCACAGTATAATCAGAGTATGTCACTCGGATGAGGATGGGTTCCTTTTTGAGTCTGATTCCTCTCAAGGTTTCTTCTTCATGTCATCTCAAGGAGCTTTTCCTTGGCACCATTGCCTCTGGCTTGCTCATTAGGGATACATTTTTAAATAAATACATGTGTGTAAAATTTATATCTAGAATTTATATATTTCTGTGAAGCTGCTTTGCAACAATGTCTTTTATTAAAAGTGCTATACAAATAGAATTGATGTGAATTGAATCCCTAATATTAAACCAAATTTGACTTTAATATGAAGAGATAATTTTAGAAAATATCAATCATTTTCAGACAGTGAGGCTAACTCTTAACTTTAACTCTGTCAAAAACTATATAAATATAAAAATGGTTAATTTTCAGTCACATATATTATGTATTATATAAGGTAAATGAATTAACAGCAGTTTTAATTCTCACCATTGTAAATCAAATGTGTGCTTGACCCAGAAGTGTGTAGTATCATGTTACGTTTATGCCATTACATGTCCTGAAGTAACTTTTTATTTTAAAAAAATGAACTAATAGGAGTAGCTTTAGAACCTACATTTAAAAACTGGTACTTGCATTCTGTTACATTAGACTACACCCTTCACGTTACTTTTATTCAATTTGTTAAATGAATTTTATTCACACATACAGCTTCTATGACATTGACTCCTTTGGTGCAGAGTTTGAACACACAAATGGATAAGCATAAATAAAGATCAGGACTGTGTTAAGATTTAAGAGATTTAACAGTGTTATGACTTTGGTATTGGGTTAAAAAAAAAAGTTACACTTTATTTTCGTTCACTTTTGCTTTTCAGTAATTTTAGTTAGTTTATTCAGCATGCACGCATGCACACACACACACACACACACACACACACACACACACACACACACACACACAGAGAGAGAGCTCTGTGTTGGTTAGCTCTCTCTCTCTCCATTTCGTCTCTCTCCTCTTTGTCCTGAAAATTTATTAAACTAACCTGAGTTACAACTCACACTTAAAAGAACAGATTTTATGTTGTGTTTATGAAACAAGTGCTTTAATTGTTTATTTTAGGTATAATGGATATTCTGACATTTGAATGTAATCCATTACAGATGTAGTAAATCATCGTATGAAGTTACTCACGCCTTCAGTTGTTATTTTATAAGATTCTTTTTTACTCATACTCGTCATTATTTTGATGCCTACTTATACTTCTACTTGAATCATTATAATTATAAAGTAACAATACTTTCACTTGAGTATAGTTTTAGCTTACTGTATACCTCTACACACACACACACACACACACACACCTCACCTCTTAGCTGAAAAGGCAGAAGGTGATGAACCTGTTCATTAGGTTGCCAGATCCCAAAGTGCTGAGCTCAGCAGGTACAGGTGTGTGTGCGTGAGTGTGTGGGTGTCTGCACAGTGTGTGTGTGTGTGTGTGTGTGTGTGTGTGTGTGTATATATATATATATGTGTGTGTGTGTGTGTGTGTGTGTGTGTGTGTGTATGTGTGTGTGTGTGCAGCTGTGTTTCAGGACATCGGTCTGCAGGTGGCCGGACTGCAGGTGTGTGAGAGGAAATGAAGAAAACATTTGGGCCAAAACTCACCTGAACACACTGGACACACACTCTCCTGCAGACCAACCAGTCTGTCTTGTCTCTCTCTCTCTCTCTCACACACACACACACACACACACAAACTGTAGATTAATTCCCTACAGAATATTTATTTTTATCTCTTCATCTTTCAAGGGATCCCACTCTTTATTAAATATCATTTTAAATATCATTCCAGGACACTTCCTATGACACATCTATTGTGATCACGAGGCATCGTGCCCTTAGGCTTGGGATAATTGATGATAATACTGGGAATTGTCAATAGATTCCAACTATTGGGATGACTATCAAGTTGAATAATTTAAAGATCTGTCAAAAAAACGTGGTGTCTGCAGCTTTAAGGTCAACAAAAATAGTCATATACTGTATCTCATCATGTGTGTTTTCTTTTCACCTGTTTTGTATCCCATACACACTTTAATAACCTACTGTCTGACTTCAGAGCAGAGTGGCAGAGCATCTTTCTGTGATGTATCGTCCCTTGTTATGTCTATGTATTTGTATAGTGCTTTTAACAACAGACATTGTTGGAAAGACATTCTTCAAGAAAAGTGAAAATGCAGCAGACGGGACAGTGAACAATAAAACAAACATAAAATGACAGTGGAAAATTAATGATGAAAAACAGAAAAAGGTTGTAGTTTAAACACTGACACAAAAAAAGACTCATGGCAAACAATTTGAAAACAGGAACTACATCACAGGAAAGAGGTCACCGTGTTCAATCAAAGAAAAAGTTTGAAATGTTTCATTCTAATGAACAGATAAACCCTTGAACAGCTTCAGTGTCAAAACATGAATTAAGAAATTAACACAACAATCTTCATCAAAGCAACTTGTGTAAACCCATGTGTAGTTTATATCACACCATTTAAATTTCATAATGAGCTTATTTAATAACATTCCATCTATTTTTCATTAGCATTAGCATTCCTGACCTTGTTAACAAAAAGAAGCAAGAAAAAAAAAACGACGAAGCACTAATGCTAGCAATTGCAGCTACAGCCAAATTGTACATGCCACATATTATGTATGCCTGGCCAATAGTTTTACATACACAAGTCCCCTGAGCAATGTGTGTTTTAAACACACCAACTGGAATATATTCTGAGGGGCTGCTACAGACAACCACAGCACAGACTTGAGGAATACACAGTGTCAGTGACTGGCTACATCAGCAAGTGCAGAGATCATGTGACTTTCTTCAAGCGCATCACCACACAGGCAAACCAGAAACCACGGTTTCTCCACCCACTGTTGATGTCACTTACAACAACTGCTGCATCCGCAAAGCCCTGAGCACTGCAGATAACCCCTCTCACCCCTCTACTCGTCTCACCCATCTCATGGACTATTCACCCTCCTGCCATCAGGCAGAAGGTACAGGAACATCCAAACCACCACCAGACTCCACAACAGTTTCTTCCCTGAGGCAGTCTGATTGCTCAACACTCTGCTGACTCCCAACTTTCAGCTTGAACACCTCACCCAGTATAACGCAATACCACTGCACACTTTAACAAGCACTTTACAATTATTCCACTTTCCACTGCAAGAGTTCCTCAGGGTTTCTTTGAATTCAGTTTTTACTCCACTCCTGGTTCTCCTGCTATATTAATAGGCATCATGGCTGGCTGCACTATCTTGCCACTGACATTCACTATGCCAATAGAGGTCATAATCAGAGCTTCAAAATGGGTGGTGGGTGGTCAGCAAAAATCGGGGGTCTGGCTAACACCAATTAGGGTCTATATGGATAGCATGACAATCCTTACCACAACAGCACCATGTACCAGAAGATTGCTAGGGAAGCTCCAAGAAAACATCACATGGAAAAGGATGAAAATGGCTCTGGTGAATACATATTTCAAGAAAATAGAAGAGCGCAGCGTGATATAAGAGTTGAGGAAGGTGTACACAGGTGGACTATATCCTATACAGGAGGTCCAATCTGAAAGAAACTGCAAGGTGGTGGCAGGGGAGGACATAGCAAGGCAGCATTGGATGTTGGCCTGTAGGATGACTTTGGAGACTAAGAATAGGGAGGGAGTAAAGGCTGAGCCAAGGATTGAATGGTGGAAGTTGAAGAAGGAAGACTGTAGGGTGGAATTCAGGGAGGAGTTAAGGCAAGCGCTAGTGATATGGAAGAGTTGCTGGATGGCTGGCCAACTAGTCAAGTCAAGTTTATTTGTATAGCACTTTTAACAATAAACATTGTCACAAAGCAGCTTTACAGAATTTGAATGACTTAAAACGAGCTAATTTTATCCCTAATCTATTCCCAATGAGCAAGCCTGCAGAAGCAGTGAGGGAGACAGCCAGGAAGGTACTTGGTATGTCAGCTGGACAAAGGAAAGAATACAAGGAGACTTGGTGGTGGAATGAGGAAGTACAGGAAAGTATTCAGAGTAAGAAAGTAGACAAGAGTACAAGGAGGTGCGGTGTAAGGTGAAGACAGAAGTGCCAAAGGAAAAGGCATATGGTGAGTTGTATGAGAGGTTTGCCTCTAAGGAATGAGAAAAGGTCTTGTAACAATTGGCTAGACAGTGGAACTGAGTTGGGAAGGATGTGCAGCAGGTTAGGGTGATGAAGGATAAAGAAATGGAAATGTACTGACAAGTGAGGAGAGTGGATTGAGAAGATGGAAGGAGTACTTTGAGGGACTGATAGATGAAAAAAATGAGAGAGAGAAGGATGGATGGTGTGGGGATTATGAATCAGAATTTAGGGATAGTGAATTAGGAAGTGCAGTGAATTAGCAAGGATGAAGTGAGGACAGCTATTCAGAGGATGAAGAATGGGAAGGCAGTTGATCCAGACGACATACCTGTCAAGACATGGTGATGTTTTGGGGAAATGGCAGTGGAGTTTTTAACTAGATTGTTTAACACAATCTTGAAAAGTGAGAGAATGCCTGAGGAGGGAGACAAAATGTACTGGTATTGATTTTCAAGAATAAGGGTGATATGCAGAGCTGTAGTAACTACAGATGTATAAGGTTGAGTATGAGAATCTAGTTTAAGAAGAGAGATGGTGATTAGCAAGCAGCAGTATGGTTTCATGTCAGGAAAGAGCACTACAGATGCAATATTCACAATGAGAATGTTGATGGAGAAGTATAGAGAAGGCCAGAAGGAGTTGCATTGTGTCTTTGTGTCCTTAGAGAAAGTATATGACAGGGTACCAAGAGAGCTGGTATGATATTGTATGAGGAAGTCAGGAGTGGCAGAAAAGTATGTAAGAGTGGTGTAGAATATGTATGAAGGCAGTGATGGATCGGTTCAAGGTGGAGGTGGGATTATATCAAGGATCAGCTCTGAGCCCTTTCTTGTTTGCAATGGTGATGGACTAGTTGACAGACAAGATAAGGTAGGAGTCTCCATGGACTATGATGTTTGCAAATTACATTGCTCTGTAGAGAGAGCAGAGAGCAGGTTGAGGAGAGTCTGGAGAGGTGGAGGCATGTACTGGACAGAAGAGGATTGAAAGTCAGTAAGAGCAAGATGGAGTACATCTGTGTGAATGAGAGGGATGATGTTGGAATGGTGAGGATGCAAGGAGTAGAAGTGGCAAAAGTGAATGATTTTGTATGCTTGGTGTCAGTTATTCAAAGTAATGGTTAATGCAGAACAGAAGTAAAGAAAAAAGTGCAGGCAGGGTGGAGTGGGTGGAGAAGAGTGTCAGGAAGAGGGAAAGAGAAGGTGTACAAGATGGCAGTGAGGCCAGCCATATTGTATGGGTTGGAGATTGTGGCACTGACAAAAAGACAGGAGGCAGAGCTGGAGGCAGCAGAGTTAACTAGAAGGGCACTTGTTAGAGTACATACCTCTGCCAAGCCACATATTCATATTTGCATCAAAATCTAATCAATTGTTCCTTGGCCCATGGCTCATCTTTCCTCAAAATGTCATCAAAATCTGTTAACTACTTTTTGAGATATGGTGGGAACAGACAAAAAAATCCAGGCTATACATATATGTAGTCTGTATCGACATACATTTCCAGATTTGCATCAAAATCTATGAAATTGTTCCTTGGTCCATGGCCCACCTTTCCTCAAAATGTCATCAAACTCCGTTTACTACTTTTTTGAGTTACATTGGGAACAGGCAAACAAGCAAATAAACAAAGGCAAAAACATAATTTTTCCAACAAAGTTGATGGAGATAATTAGTGCTTTAGATGTCAGAGATCTAATGTTTAATTGTTCTACCTTAAGATCAAAGGTGCTGGCAGTGGCTGTAGTCAGTATGATTTAATTTTATATTAATTAGGTTACTGGAAAAAACTCTCTGAGTATTTCTCCATTTTTGTTTAGCTCGGGGAACAGACACAGTCTTGATATAGTGGAACCTGAGTGACAACTCTGTGCAGCTAGCAGACAGTCAGTTTAGCCTATTTGTCTGCTCCCTGGCCTTGGCTCTGGATTGTTATAAGTTAACTAGGCCTGTTTTGAGACTATGAGCTATGCTGCAAGTTGGATATCATGTACATCAAGTGGGATGGATGCTGTCCCACCCTAAAAGGCCAGCAGTGCCCTCAAAACTACTCCAATTATCTATAAAGCCCACTTTGTTTTCAGAGCACTACCTGGATAACCAGCAGTTCAGCAACCATAACCTGCTGTAAGCTACATTGCCATGCCACATTGGGATGGGGCCAGAGCATGCTCCGTTCTGTTCCGCTCATTCCCATAACTGCATTGCAGTCGTAGAGAGCCATGAGAGATGCTGACATAGCCACTTATCTCTCATGTCTTTTCTCTGGGCTTGGATTGCTTGGTGGCACCCATCTCCTCTCCAAGCATATTCACACTTATGGTAAATTTAGAGCCACCAATTAGCCTAACCTGCATGCCTTTGGACTGTGGGGGGAAACCGGAGCACCCGGAGGAAATCCACGCAGACACGGGGAGAGCATGCAAACTCCGCACAGAAAGGCCCTCATCAGCTGCTGGGTTCTAACCCACAACCTTCTTGCTGAGAGGCAACAGGGCTAACCACTACACCACCGTGCCACCCCAGAGCATGCTACAGTGGTAATATGTGGTGAGAAAGGACATGCAAGTGGGATATGTTAGATGTCGTGAGTGAGGAGAGAGGACATGCAGGTGATTGGCATGACAGAGGAAGATGCTGAAGACAGGATGAGATAGAAACAGATGATCCACTGTAGCAACTCCTAATGGGAACAGCTGAAAGATGAAGTTTAGGACTGTTATAAATCACAGCATCTGTGATTCTGCTTCTTCATGCACATGGGAAAGGGAACTGATTTCAAATTTTTATTGTTATGTTTAAATGGTTCATAAGATAAAAATCACCATACAGGGTTTCTGGAAAATATTGTTTTAATACATGACAATTTGCGGAACTCAATTAATATGAAAGGATATGAAGAATAAGAGCAAGGCTTTTTTTTAAGAAATGGAGTTAGGAGTAGGGTTAGAGTTGGGTTATTTTCTGATCTTCGTTTATATGTAATCAGGTTCCATGACCATCACATGACTAGTGCAGACATAATTCTGACATAACTCAAATGTTTTCTGATTATTTAAAGAAAATGTTACTTTCGCAAAGCTTTACTGCCATATCACCAAGCTGCTGAACTGAATCAACCTCAAATACTGTTAATCTAATCAGGTCAAATTGTATATAACCTAATCTAATCTAACCTGTATTGTAAAAATGCTATCAAAATACAGTTCTATTCTGTAATCTACAATAGAGATGTCTGTGATATAGCTTCATCCAGATTTCTTCAGCTACGCTAACAGCTTTGAATAAATCTGAGGGAAGTTGCAAACAAAATGCTGCCAGTGTGGCACGTCCTTTAGACAAATGACGAGTCATAAATCTGTTTAATGCACTTGTCCTGAAAGGAGAAAGGAAAACGGGACAAGGTGCAGAAGAAGAGAAGACATGTTGAGCTCATGCTGTGGCCTGGCAGCTGCAAGACAGGGAAATATAAAAAAAAATTACACCTTTTTTATGCTCCAAATCAATATTGCACAATGAAGTGATATCACATTGAAAGACAGAGAAACTAAGGAGGAGACAAAGAAATGGAGGTGAAGAGAAAGATAAGACAGAAGAGAGGAAGTGTGTTGGAGGGAAGGAGGGAGAGAAAGAGAGAGAGAGAGAGAGAGAGAGAGTAGCAGGTCATCCCTCATACTGAGCCACCAGACAAGATGTAACAAAAGGGAGGGCATGGGGGGGGGGGGGGACACAAAAAGGACAAGGACAAGAATAGATTTAATTAAGATCAGTGATCAGATAAAGTGTGTGTGTGTGTGTGTGTGTGTGTGTGTGTGTGTGTGTGTGTGTGTGTGTGTGTTCCTCTCTGTAATTAATGTGATATGTCTTTGAGGTCATCACAGTAGACAGGCTTGGTACTGCCTGGTGAGGGATTATGGGAAATGGAGTTTAAGTTTGAGTCCACTGTTGCTATTAGATACCGATGATGGCCTTTGCTTTTGGCAAAAGTAACAGGACAGATCTAAAATGGAATCACTCTGTCTGTTTCTCTTTTTCTCCATCTTGTCAGCTCATTTTTTCTTTGTGTTTCTAGTAGCAGGATAACAATAGAATAATGCATTACCAAGTGCATTTCATCTGTTATTAAACAATAATAAACACTAATACTGATATCTGCTGTTTAATTTATTCATTTTGCTCAAGAATAATCAAATTTATCACTGCTATTGCTCTAAACATTTGCCTGCCCATAGGACCAGACCACCATGACATGTTTACAGATTTACATTTTTACAGAATTACAATACAGATTTACATATTTATTTGGAGTACATGTTTACAGATTCACAGTACAGATTTATAGAGTTGCAGTTTTACAATACAGACTTATAGGTTTACAGATTTACATATTCAAATAGAGGAGCAGATTACAAGTTTTATGAATTTACAGACTTACAGATTTACCGATTTACCAATTTAGCTTTACAGATATATTGTTTAACAGCTTTAAAAAAAATTGCAGGTTTTTTATTTCCAATTTACAGGTTTATAGGCTTACAGTAAATAGTGGTAGATTTCAGTGATGGATTGATATGTTTACTTTAGAGATTTGCAGACTTACATAACAGACAGAAGGTGTCCTGTGTTCATGGACTATTTACCACCACACCACCAAAGGGCACTCTCCTCTTATCTTTAAAATGCTTCCTAATTGATCTTTTCTATTTCCTGCCCTCAACATACTAAAAGTACATGGACTGTGTACTAAATGTGTCACTTTGCTGTTTGCTGGTTCATTCATTCGTTATTTTGACTGATTCTTGTTTATGATCTTGCATTGCCTGTCTTGTTTTTCCTGTTTTAGATTACCCTTTGCTCAGTTGCTCTGATTTTCTTCATACCTGCCATCACCTGACTATATTTTTTTAGCCTATTTCTGTTTAGGGCTAGGATGTTCTTGTATATGAATCCTCACCATCCTTTCTCATCCTTTACACCTCTCCACCACAACAGTCTTGTCTGAAACAGAGTGCTGGACAATCCTAACTCCTGCTACTTATTGTTACTGTTTTGTTTATTCTGTGTGGGGTTTTTTTTTTAGAAAACTGAGACTCTCAGACAGACATTTGTTAATCAAGCAAAAAGGATCATGATGAGAAGGGCATTGCCACAGAGAACTTTGGAAAATGGCCTGGTCAGTTTTTGTATATTCAGCCATCCTGTTCAGGTTTATCTCTTGAACATTGCCTTGTTCACCAGTAGTGACACACCTACTCTGATCAGGACTTGAGAGTAAATAAAGCTGAAGTGCACAGGGTTGAAAGCTTACTTTGAGAAGTTTCACTTCCTTCCTCTGAATGAGAGCTTAGCATTTAATTCCACTACATTCAATGTCATCATTGTCATTCTTCTCCACGTGCTCCAATTTCTCTCCTGAGCTTCAACTTTTACACCTTTCAGTTCTGGAAAACAATACTTCTAATGAAACTATACATCAGGCTTAATAACCTAAATCTTCATTTTATTAGAAATTGTTGGCTTTTACTGATCCCAGTGGGAGGAGAGGATAAAATGAAGCAGAAATAAAGAAGGACATGAAAGCTAATCAACGCCTCTGGTAGTTCCTCATCCATAGGGATTTCATGCTTTTGTAGGATGCTGTAATTGCTGCATGTGTGAAATTAAATAAAAAAAAAACTGGCAGCTAATATCAAAACACAAAGAAAAACAAATTCCATGGGAGTTTCTTCTCCAATGGGAAACAGCTCCCATCCTCTCTCTCTCTCTCTCTCTCTCTCTCTCTCTCTCTCTCTCTTTCTACTCTAGCTCTTCACAGAGATAATGAGCCGTGTACGATTGCTATTAAAAATGCGAGCAAGTTTTAGAGCATCTCACGATTAGGTTGTCAGTTTGACAAATAAATGCTGGATGGATGCCTTCTATTGGAGCACAGGAAAGCCACTGGGGAATTTTGTTGTTGTTGCAAGATGGGTTTTGTTTTTAGATGTTATATAAAACTCATGAAGTATGGATATACCCTCACTGTAGCCCCCTTCACTAGTGAGCAAAGCTGCATGTCAGTTTTCACACTTCACTGTCTCTGCAGAACAGGGGTGGGTTTTCTGATAGTGTTGCACTTTAGGGCTAACGAACGAGGTTAAAGATGCTCTTAAGCAACAAACATTGTCTCTGTATGTGGCTTTCCTGAATACACTTGTAAGAAGGACTCTGAAGAACAGCTCTGCTAAGAGCTTCTTTGCAAGGCGTGTCCTCGCTAAAGGCATTAGTAGTTGCTAAATGCAGTCGATGAGGTCTCACATTAAATATGTTAATATATTGTATCATCATTAAGCTTTATTGAGCAGTTAAAGATGCTCTAAGCATTAAGAGGCTTTGGGGAAATCCACCCCAATTTTATCTAAAGCGTTAACAATACATTTAATGACTGATGAATAAATGTTTGAAAATTCTTAGTGATTATTGATCTAAAGTTAATTGTCAATACAACCCCAATTCCAAAAAAGTTGGGATGCTGTGTAAAATGTAAATGAAAATAGAATACAATGATTTGCAAATCCTTTTTGACCTATATCAGTATTCTCCCCAGGATTAAAATAAAGCCAGAACTTTTGGGTGGCCATAGGCAACCCTGCATGGCCCTCAGGGCTGAGTGATGTGCCAAAGGTGTGTGGGGGGAAGAGTACGAGAGGAGGGTCCCCCCCACCTTGTTGGGGGGAGGGGGAGCGGTCCAGGGGGCCTCTCCCAGAAAATTTTGAAAAAAGGGAGCCCATTTGGTGGTATCTGGTGACTTTTAGGAGCATTTTATGGTGATACTGACACTGTCACTTTTTACTGTTAACATGGTTGAAAAAGTTGCTACAACAAGTGGAGGTCTGTGATGCTGTGGTTTGCAGCATGGGGTTCACATCAGCAATAAATAAAGTCATCATCTGACAACAACGTATTATATAATAATACTGTTTTATTACCTGAACCACTGCCAGAACACCACTAACATCTGAGGGAGTTTTTCCTTGCCACCGTCGCCACAGGCTTGCTCATTGGGGATAGATTAGATTAGGGATAAAATTG